>JAOTRI020134551.1:0-11166 GCA_028564885.2 Zoanthus sanctaehelenae
ACTACTTACTGCATCAGTGGGATCGGGATTGGAGCAGGCCCTTCACACTGTTATTTTTTTCTAATTATCCACCTCTGGACTCGATGAAAATTTTTTACTTGAAATATATATAAAAATACAACTTTCTGACTTTTAAAAACTAAATTCTTAATGTTTTGATTTTTGTACATCAAAACTTTTTTAATATCTGGATAAGCTCTAATTCAGTACATGGCCTTACATTTTGGCGGCTCCGGGTAGCCTGTGTGTACAGCCGCAACCACAGGCTTCCCCGAGCCGCCAAAATGCGAGGCCATGTGCACTGCTGGATTATAAATAATAACATATCAATTTATATTACTAAGAAATATCTTCACTTATTCGTCCTTCAAGAGCTTAATATATACTTTTTGTATTTTTATGTATCACTAAATATAGTTCCAAAATGGAGATGGATAGTATCACATGCCCCATATGTTATGAAAGTTTTAAAAGTGATGGAGAAAAAACTGCAGTGATTCGTGAAAAGGGGGCTGAGGGTCTGAATGAAGCAGCCGGCGTGCTAGGTAGATTCAAACAAGGTCAGAAAGTCCACGTCAAATGTCGCCGCGATTTTTGTCGAGATGCTCAAAGGACTACCACAGACACAAGGGTAGAGTTAAGTGAAGAAAACTCTAGGTCGGTGATAAGCAGGCGCTCTACTAAACCTAAGTTCAACTGGAAAGAGCATTGTTTTTTTTGCGGTGAGCCCGCTAGATTTGATGGAAAGAAAAGAGGCTTTGATATAATTCCTGTTCGTACAATGGATTTTCAAGATACCATTGCTGACGTTTGTAAGGAGCGACGTGATGAATGGAGTAACACAGTGCAAGGCAGGCTACAATATGCAAGAGATTTGCATGCCGCTGATGCTGTGTACCACCAACAGTGCAATGTTAACTTTCGCACTGGTAAACAGGTTCCACGGCAATACTCCAGCACCCGTGATTATGATGAGAACGCCACTAAGCGACCACGCACTCAATCTGGTCGACCGATAGATACTATTAGATCAACAGCATTCACAAAAATTTTAAAGTTCTTGGAAGATAACGACGATGATGTGCTCAGCATAAAAGATCTGTGTGAGAAAATGGGTGAATATCTTGAGGGCTCAGATGACGAACCTTACAGTCCTGTCTATATGAAGAAAAAACTTGAAGAGCATTTCGGGAAAGAGATAATTATAACTTCCACTGTAAACAAGGTTAGCCTTGTTACTTTAAAGCGATCTGCAGCATCTATAATTGACGATTTTTATCGTACACCCAAGCAGAGTGACTTCCAATCAGAAAAGGATAGAATCGTCAAGGCAGCTGCTCAGTTAATAAAGAGCGAAATAAAGGACATAGATTTTGTTTGCGATAGCTATCCAAGTAGTGAAGAAATGGCTTCTGTTGATCTTGCTTTGAATTTTGTCCCTAGACTTCTTAGATTGTTGTTAAATACTCTCATTGTTGGTAAAGCTACTGACTTAAAAGTTGCATCAATAGCACAGGCTATAGTTCAAGGATCAAGGCCAAGAGCAGTTTTAGCGCCTTTACAACTCGGACTTGGCGTGCAGATGCACCACCACTTTGCATCCAAATTTCTTATAGACACTCTGAATTCGCATGGCTTCTGCTCTTCGTATTCTACCATTCAGAATTTCGAAAGAAGTGCCGCTGTGACCCATAGCGTTGACATTCCGGGATACGTACCCGGCAGTTTCATTCAACACGTAGCTGACAACGTTGACCATAACGTTAGAACTTTGGACGGGTCGGGTACTTTTCATGGGATGGGAATTATTGCCGCGGTCACTCCTGGAACAATTTGTAGTAGACCAGTCCCTAGAAGAGCTGTATCAAAAGAAGAAATCACAGCCTCAGGAAAAATTGATATTCGTGTTTACAAGGGACCATCAATAGATAGCCCTGTCTTGGTATACAAAGAACTGAAGGACTTAAAAGTGCAGGACTCAACGGCTTATTTAGATCTTTTGTACAAGCTCACGATAACCTTGGTCAATTCTCCGAGACCCGCTTGGTCTGGAACTATGCAAATGGCATTTGAAAATGGTGACCACCCAGGAAAGTCGTCCGTATTGTTCTTGCCCATGATAGACATGGACCCAGAAGATATGACTTGCATATATTCGACACTAGGTTTCGTTGCTGATCAAGCAAGGCGCTATAACGTTACACCAGTTCTCACATTTGATCAGCCCCTCTGGTGGAAAGCTTTGATGATTCAGATGAACGAACCAGAGGACAGTGCTATTAAGTCAATAGTACTCAGATTAGGAGGCCTCCATCTCCAAATGAGTTTTCTTGGCTGTATAGGTCATGTTATGGCGGGGTCAGGTATAGAAAATGTGCTTGAACTTGTATACGCTAAGAATGCGGTAGGTCATATGATCAGCGGAAAGGCTCTCGCACGAGCAGTTAGAGGGCATTTTCTTGTAGATGCAGCACTCAACTCTTTGTTTGTAAGAGGTGTGTTCAATTTGCCAAGTGAACGAACAACACTTGAAGAGCCTGCGCGTGATCAAGGAGAAGCAGCAGCAGATGCAAAGGAGCCAAGGAGCGCGGCAGAGGAGTCAGCCTCAAACAATGTACCTCGTGTGATTGATAAGGATCTAAAAGAAGCTGAAGAGCTGTACAACAAAGTACTTGGTGGCGAAGTTAACGTAGCTAAAGCGTGCTCAGCAAACGTACTCAGCAGATTGGCAGAAAAGTTGCAGAACAAAAGAGATGAGATGCAAAATCAGCGCACGGCAGTGCTCTGGTTACAGTACATGCAGATGGTGGACATTTTGCGGCGATTTCTAAAGGCAGAAAGAACAGGAAACTGGGATCTACATCTTCAAGTGGTCTTTGATATGTTACCTTTCTTTGCTGCAACAGGTCACAATTTATACACGAAATCAGCTCACATCTATCTACAAATCATGAGAGAACTGAAAGAAAGCCACCCAGAAGTTTATCAGAGATTCCAAGATGGATACCATGTTGTGCGAAGAAGCAATCGGTACTGGGGTGGTATTTCGACGGATCTTACTATTGAGCAAGTGTTGATGCGCAGTGTAAAAACTACCGGAGGGCTAACGAGAGGAAGAGGAATGGGGGAGACGCAGCGTCTGGTTTGGCTCCTGTCGATGCCTGCATGCGCTGAAGTGAATAATGCGATGCAAAGCTTGACAGGAGTGAACTACTCAACAAGTGAGCAACACAAAGACGTGACAAAATCTAGACAGCAACGCGACTTTAAAGACCTATTAACTATAACTGCGTATCTGGATGCGCATAGTCCATTTAGTGCTGATCCATCCCTGCGCAATATAGCAAGTGGTGTTGTTGCAGATGCAAAAGTCAATGCGGATTCAGCCAGAAAATCAGGCTTGGCAATTCTGGCGTCAATGAAAGACAAGAATGCCTTCAAATTTTCTTTTCTTCGAAAAAATCAGATCACAACACTTGCATCCAAGACTGCTGTGGTCGTGTCCGGAGAAACTGTTCAAGTGGACCCACAACTGCTATTTCAGAGACTCTGTGTAGTTGCTACGTCAGGAAGATTTGCGGATCCTCAAGAACACTTCAAATATGAAATGTGTAGCTATCCTCCTGCGTTGTTCGAACCCACTCTTCTGCCCAAACAAGCCAACAAGCCTGCGTTAGGTGACGCGCTATGGGAGAGGACGAAGAGTCAACATACTGGGTTGCCCCCTGGAAGAATCAGTTACATCCTGGATGGAGGAGCGCTTCTCCACCGAGTGCCGTGGCCACGTGGATCAACATATGAGTCGATTTTGAGACTTTATGTAGAATATGTATCCCGAAGATACGACAAGGCTACCATCATCTTTGACGGTTACCAGGCAGGGCCAACTACAAAAGATTGTACACATCAAAGGCGATCAAAAATTCATGCCCCGACAGTTAATTTTGAAGTTGACATGGTTCTACATTCCACAAAAGAGGCATTTCTAACTAACTCTGATAATAAGCAAAGACTTATCTTCCTTCTTGCCAGTAAGCTCCAAGACGCGGGATGTATGGTTGTTCATGCAGCTGGAGATGCAGATGTCCTGATCGTTCAGAAGACAATTGAGTCTGCGAGAAGCTGTGATACCGCACTGGTAGGCGACGATACAGATCTGTTAGTTCTCCTTTGTCATCATGTACGGCCTGATGATCACTGCGTTTATTTTACACCGGAGCCAAGGAAAAAATCACAAACAAGACGGGTCTGGGACATAAAGAAAGCCCAGAGTGTCTTGGGTGACAAGGTTTGCGCAAATATATTGTTTGTCCACGCATTACTCGGTTGTGATACAACTTCGCGGGTCCATGGCATTGGCAAAGCAGCAGCCTTAAAAAAGTTGGAAGATGACATTTCGTTTGGTCAACATGCAAGGGTATTTATGAATCCAGAATCAACACGAGAGGACATCATCAGAGCTGGAGAAGGTGCACTTGTGCGTTTATTCGGAGGAAGAACAAATGAAGGACTTGATTCACTTAGATACACACGTTTTTGCAGCAAGGTTGCTTCAGGATCATCATTTCTACAACCTGAAGTATTGCCTCCTACTTCTGCAGCAGCAACATACCATAGCCTGAGAGTATTTTACCAGGTTCAAGAGTGGAAAGGCGTCGGTAGTGAGCTACAGCCAGTCGAATGGGGCTGGAAGTTGACTGAAGGAAAACTACTTCCCATTAGAACAGATTTACCACCGGCGCATGACTCTCTTCTTGAGGTGGTTCGTTGCAGGTGCAAATCTGACTGTCGAACCAAGAGATGCACCTGCAAAAAACATGGACTTGAATGTTCCCCTGCATGTGGGGAGTGCAAAGGGCAGAGCTGCCTAAATTCGGAGAAACCCGATCTCGAAGATTATGATTCCGAGTGAGACTTAACTTGTACAATACAAAAACTCCCAAACTGTTTCTATTTATAATAGTTCAAACTTGCAAGATGATCGATCAAAATAATCCCGCATAAACTTTTCTCGCGTGTTCATCAGTTGTCTAAAATGATTTATCCCAGCTTTTTAGTGTTTTTATAGCATAAAATTGGCGCTTTGTTTTGATTTGGATAAAGAATTCGACGTGGGTACCCTGTGGTACCATAAACCGGAAGTAACACTTATTTAGCTATCAAAATTTTATTCTGGAAATTTTAAGTCCAGGATTATCTAAATGATTACTATAGGACCTCGAAACTGCAGAAATTTCAATTTTTTGTGGAGGTTAGCCCTATTTGTTGTTTTTCTCGACTGGGGTACCCTGTGGTAAATCCTTGATATTTTCATCGCTAAATTTTAGGATGTTCCACCAAAGGGATTTTTTGGGATTTTTAGTATGTTATTTGGGTCCCTTCAAACCTTCGATTGGTGGTGAAATAAATTCTTTTGCAATTTGTTTAACTGAAAACCACAGATTGACTGGACTATTAACAAAGAATGGTTTCAGGTTCTCGAATTTGCGCTGTTTCACGTTGACTTCGGGATAAAGCTGCTGAAACTCGAGAAAAGCTTAAGTTTGCTTTTTTTTCCAACACGTGCATTACATGCCTGATGTATCCCTTCATCCGATTCCCTTTTTTATCCATGTTTTTCCTATCACCGTTGGGTCGACTTGCCTCACTTGC
This sequence comes from Zoanthus sanctaehelenae, assembly GCA_028564885.2. NCBI lineage: Eukaryota > Metazoa > Cnidaria > Anthozoa > Zoantharia > Zoanthidae > Zoanthus > Zoanthus sanctaehelenae. Next base: position 5,653 of record JAOTRI020134551.1, read on the forward strand.
CCAGTATTGAAAGATTTTCTTTCCGTCTTGTGTGTTTTGTCGAACCTTTCTGCTGATTTACTACCAGCTCTTGATATCACCCTTCAGAGTGTGTCCCCCACTTTTTATTGCTTTGTTGATGCTTTTTTATTGAGACCAAGTAATTTTCCCAATAACCATTTTGCTCTGCTCCTTTTAACATTTATTCCAAATGCAAGCAACTTGAAAGTGGTATAAGCAGCTCTTTTCTCGTTAGAGCCTAACCATTTGATTTCATTTAATCCCTCTGCCACGTCAGTTACAAAAGCTTAAAGTGTTGATGTTTCCTTTTGGCCCTCTTGGCGTTTATACAACACCAAAGCGGGAAAGTATTTTCCGTGTTCTTAGACTGCTAACCAATGTTTCTACAACTTGAGCTTTTTTCTTGGGAGTGGACGGAAATACTGCTTTGGCTTTGTCAGTGGCATGTTTTTTGACATGCGATTGTTAAATACCCCTCCCACGCTCACAAGCACGGTTGAATCATCTGTTTGTTTATCCTGTTCTTTCAGTTCTTTTTCTTTCTTGCAAAATTTTCGAACTCTGTCCTTTGTCTGTGCTCTTGTTTTCTCTGTTTTTGCATCTTGTTCAGTTATCCAAACACGCTTCAGTTGTCTAAGATATCGAACTTCCGAGAGCATCCTTCAGTTAAATTGCACATTTTCTGTTGGATGCAACATCAGTCCTGGTCATCCCAGCAGCAGAGAAATAGCTTTCTGCAACAAAGTTAATCCTGCATAAGGACCGAAATAACAGAGTAGAGTATGTGCAGTAATTTTTTAAACAAGAAGGCTTTACTTACAGTTAACAATTAAATTCTAATGAATCCTAGATTTTACCTGGTTGTAGTGGGCGCGTTTCTTCTGTATAGTAAAGAAATGCGTAGGGCCTAAATAAACCTAAGTTGTAAAAATATAACGATAAAATGCAAATGATGCCTAAAACTGTTAAAAATGATGGTAAAATTTATCAATTATAAAACCTGTGCTTTCGCTGTTCTACGGTATCATTACAGATATAAAATAATAATAAACAAAATTGATAAGTATGAAATGAAATCGAATGGTCCCAAGGGGTGCAGTAGACTGTGACAAGAAAAGGTGAACAATGCAAGGTCAAACAGTTAGGTTCTTAGTCATAACGTGTGTCAAGTGAAAATATGTAACAGTTTTTTCCCAGATGATAGTTGCCATCAAAATGTGTTTGTTTGGCGGGGAGTGTACTTGGCTAATGAAAGTGTCGTATTTTCCTCAACCAAAAGGACAGTGATGTCTTCAGCATTTTCATTTTTTGGTCATAAAGCGCTAATTTGTTCTTAACTTCCCCTAATACCATTGATTAAATTCTTAATTTTCCTCATGGTCAATATGCTACACTAGTAATTTTAACCAGGAATGAGGCCCACTGTACTGCAGTTTTCATTATGTTTTTTGTTGAGGAAAAACAAAACAGCTACCTAAACCTACATTTGTAGTTTAGTACTAAAGCTCCTTCGTTGTGTATATTTTTTTAAGAAAAAATTTTAACATCTTTTTGTTGGCATTAGTTGCTCCATACAGCTTCTTCCTGAATTAAATGTCTACTTTTGAAGCTGCCATCGTTGCTGATACTTCCAAAAGGTTCAGTTTTTGTCTTCCAAAGGTCTCGTTACCTTTCGAATTTTCGTTTTCGTTTTTATGGTTTGTAATGCTTGATCATCTTCCTTTAAAATGTCAAACAGCATCACTCTTGTCTTGACTATAGAATCACCATAAATTAGTTCAAAGACTTGTTTTATGAGTTTGTCCAAGACCTCATTTCCTCAACTAATTCCTTGAGCTCACCATCAGTGTTTTTAATGAATATCTTCCAGTCAAAAGGTCTGAAGCATCCTCAGGCCAACTCTGAAGACATGAAAAAATCTGTTGATACTGAGAAAACTCGTGTCAATGGTGTGCTCCTACCTCTTAATCAATCCGAGATTCCTACGCCGAGCAAAAGCAACTTGAAGATCGTGTAAGCTGACAATTTGTTTTTCCCGTTGACTCTTTCAAAGAACCCCTTTAAGCAGTACACTTAGAAGAGACTCCTGTACCATTATGAAATAGCATATGAAATTGATTTTTTTGAATGGAGCTAAAAGAATACTGATAAAAGGTGTCTTTTCCCAAAACACGTGAGTATATGCCCTGGACGACCATACTTTTTCAGCTTTGCACACAGTCCTCGATAGCCACTAATTTCTAGGCTCACGTTTGCTGTAGCTACCAGGGCTAAGTCTGCCTACTAGCTGATCCTCATATAAGAATTTCGCTCTTTAAAGCAGCAACAGGCAGATCGGTTAAGCAACTTCTGTTGTTCTTCATTAGTCAGATTATCTCATGCACATTTCCTGCGCCTCTATTCTTTTGCACTTTCTCTTTTTGCATATGAATATGATTTAAAGAATCAAATTAAAATGCGTTTTTTTTCAGTAAGTCATTTCCCTTACGGCAAGACCATATGTGTGCCAGTTTTACTCAAACAAAATGATTCCTTCCGTGGCGTCCGTCACCATGCATGCAAATAAAAATATACGATAAAATCATTATGTATATCCAGAATTTGTTAAAGCTGAGCAACCTTTATGTATCAGTCTTAGGCAGATGTACTTTAAATCTTACGAATTTTGCAATACTTTCGTTTGTTTTATGATTACTGCAAATATTTCAAACTTTTCTATTCCTCGTTGATTCTAGTGCATTTTGGACATTTAGTTGTGTGTTTATCTGTCTTTCTTATTTTTCCATATATCGCTTGAAAGAATGAACAATTCAAGACCTTTAGGATCTACAAATACAAAAATGGTCTGGAAGTATACCTCCACTTTCCCAGCTGTCATCATATTAGTGCAATTATCAGATGGTTGGTTTTCGGCTACTTTGGAGTCACTCTCGCATATTGATGTGTGGTGTCGTTTGTTACACTTCCGGCACGTGCTTTTTTTTTCTGGGACAATATTGGTTGCGGTGGCGTCCCACTGCGCAAATGAAACAATCTTATTTGTGCCAGAAATTGTCTGTCATTCGTGTTGCACACGGTTCTACATTCTGCTGATCGGTGTTCGTTGCTCTCACAGTAGGCACTTAAGCCCTTCTGTTGGGTGTTAAATGCCTGTGTTAAGTAACTTTTCAGTAACAATCGGAGTTAGTTAGACTGATGAAGACGATCAACGATCAGGACTGTATTCTACAATCTTTATTCTGCACTTTTGACAATCAACACGTTCAGTTTACAATCTCTAACAATCTAATTTTAGTTAAAAATTTCTACGGGTATATATAGTGCTAAATCTAAGCTAAATATATGCTGGTATTTACAATATTTCCCCTAAATTGCATGCATAAACAGCTGATTATACTACGTATACGAATTTATTGGGAGTGTTGGAATTTCCCTTACGCAAACCTTCCGTACCCATGTTATGTACACTGTTTGTCGGTCACGTTCTAATTTAAATATATTCGTGACATACGCCTGCTTCGCTACAAGAGATCTGGGTACACTATTGCCCTAAGGCTAAATTTGTTACAGTTCCTGTGTCTATGATTACAGTATTACAGTCTACTATATTTTGCTTTTGTCTTGTGTCTACGACTTGTAATAGTATTACATTACAGTAAATAATAATGATTTAATACAGTTCTTTATCTCTGTTATATATATACACGGATTATTTACAACAGCCTGTGTTTTCCCACAAAATCAGGGCGGCGCTGGTTGTGGATTTTTCTGACCATTGGGGACGTGGATTTCTCGCCATTGTTTTATGGCTTGGATTAACTGCCTCTTGTCTTGTCTGATAACTAACTCAGCTTTGATTATCTTTAGCTTATCTATTGTTGAACGCACCATTCCCTTAACGCCCTGTAATTTCTCTGTTTCTAGGCATTGTACGTTGTATAACAAGGGTTGTAGAATTCCTGGATCTTCGGTGGGTTAGAATTTGACACAACAGGGAGTTTCAAAATGTTCTGAATATAAGTGTTTATTATTTTAGACTGGTTTCCATACTCTTCTTCCGGAATTTCTTTGGCGAGTTGATACCATTCTTCAGTGAACGGCAAACCATCAATTTCCGCTCGTGCTTTTGGCAAGCAAAAGGAAAGAAAAATTTGGCGTGGCCGCATCTCGGCATTCGTTTACTTCAGCTACAAACTTTCCCCAGAATGCCAGCCAGTGGCCTTGCTCAACATCGAATAGTGCACTTTTCAGCTGTAGCAATTTGATACGACGTCTTTCTTCCTCATGCTTTTTCTTTCATTGAGCCCGTTTTAAAATTTCTTTCTGAGCCTTGTGCTCATTCAGGCGAGACTGTTTATCCTTTATCCTGAGCAACTTCAGCAAGCTTTTTTGGAATGGCAACCTCTTTTTCGATTGTCTCGCTCCATTCGCTTACTTCTGTTTAATGGGCTTTTTCTACTATCTTCTTTACTTCAAGTTGTCATCTTTTGTATCTGTTTCTCTTGCGACCTGAGGTACGGCATCCCTTTGTCACAATTTTTTTTGTAGGTTACCCTTACCTTTTATGGTGTCACACTTCGCTGTGTTTTTCTTGAGAGTTGTTGCAATTGTGCTTTTCGTTTGAGGTGCCTCTTGTGGGAAATGCCTCCTCTCTCCGACAATTAGCTATGTCTAAACCCACATGTGAATAATATTTACTCGTGTTGTATTACTGGGTGACGATTAGTGCGCATTTTTATACAGATTGTGCTTTTACATTAGTGAATAAATTATTTTAACAATTTAAAAAAAGAATTCTGAGACTCTCTATTTTTAGTTGGGCGTTTATTTTGATTAAGATTTGTGTAGGTGGAACTAATTCCTCTTCACCAATCATTTATCTTCAGCTGAAGAAGAGACGTATTTTTCGAGGTTTTCCAGCATCATGGAAGCAGACTGGTGTTGGAGAGTCATACATACATACATACATACATACATACATAAACTTTATTAATGTGTCAAGCTTCTAGCGCACCACAAGTGGCGCACTAATCGGGGACACCTACAATATAAATAGTCTTAACAATTATATAAACAATTAATGCAGAAAGGAAGTAATTGTAAATATGTTATGGGACTTAAACAGTAATAAAATCAAAAATATGATTTAAATAATGTAAACTACTGTATAGGTAAAAAAATGTATATATACATTAATATTATAAGGCTCCCAACACTATATCTATATATAATAAAATATAATAAAATATGTATATAGTTTATATAAATTTGTGTAACCTAAAAATGACAAATTTTGCAGTCCACACATTCGTCGTTATCAATAAGTTCAGATAAATTCGTTTTCCTTATGATGCTCTTAAAGGATGAAATAGAAAAAGCATTCCTAATATTACTTTGTAATTTCGACCATAAATGCGGACCGAAGAATCTAATTGAGTGTTTACCATATGTAGTAGTTCTTACTCTAGGTATAAAAAAGTCACTGTTTCTTAAGTTGTATCTAGATGGCGAGGA
>JAOTRI020134562.1:0-11166 GCA_028564885.2 Zoanthus sanctaehelenae
AATATTAGGATGAATTGCTGCTCTTAAAATTATATATATTTAGTGACAGTTTCCGACTGACCCATGCTACCTAACTCAATTAGCATTGCTATTTTTAGGTAGCAGTGGATCCTCCTCTTTTTATGAACATTTACTTTTTGTAACTATAATATAATTATAATATCAGAGGGCACAATAAAGTTTCAAAGTTACCATCAGACGGCAGCTAACGTACATGTGTCATATAAGGTGCGTGATTCATGCTACATGAAATTCCCTCTATCTAGTTATTAAACAAATCATCAAAAGTTGAACAATGCATGCCAGAAAGCTAAATATTTAAAGAGGTAAGTTGCCCATACATAAAGCTTATCTTCGGTTTCTACATTAAGCCGATTCATGAGAGTCTTTTGATTCTTCCTAGATAGGACGCTAATGTTTTACCTGGAAGTGGGCGATTAACAGCTGTGAAAGTGGCTCTAAATCCTTTCTTGCTGATACTTTTATCCGATCTAAACTTGACATAAAGACTCCTCCCGCTTGACGTAACGGTGAATTGGGTTTTCACACCACAGTAAGAGCCAATTAAAGAGCTTGACGTGTCTTGAACTTTCACGTAATCGTATTTACAATTCTGAGAATATTCTAGATCAAACGCAGTAAAGGTCAAATAAACAACAAAACCGTTTGGTACTGTTATCTTCCAAGAACAGTCTGCATTTTCTCCATAGTTACCGGGGTAGTTAGGACTGGTAATGGTTCCACTAGATGCGGCGATATTCGTAATCTTTCCGCCCCAGCCTGTTTGGAAGAGAAAAATTTAAGAGAACGGTGAACTGCACGTTCTGTTTTTGTTGTACGTCAAACAAATTTAAAAAGTTCATTTAGAAATTGATTCGTTTCTTTTAAACTTTAAGAAATAATTACGATCGCTAGTTGGATCTAAAATTGGGAAATTTCAGTGTTTGGCCTTTGGGAAATAGATTTTGGCTCCTTGTTTGTATTAAAAAAAAAGTCATTTGATTCCTTGAGATATTTTAATGTTTAAAAGTTATTTAACATTATCATTGTAAAATGTTGGCTTAGCAAAAATTTGTAACTTCTGTTCTTGTAAATACTGTAAGTTCAATGCGGCTGGAATAATCTGGTTTTATTAGGAAACCAGCTACTCTCTATGTAATGGCGCCAAAGATGAAGGCTAAAGCTGGGACACTGTACATCTAAGCTCCCCAAATAAACAAAGAACTACGTATTTATGTTTTATATTTTATAAAAATTACCAACCACAAATGGGGCAAAATTTGTTCATTTAAAAGAACCCCATTCGGTCCCTATTAACAAATATACGAAGGAGCTTTTTCACGGACATTATACAAAAAATGTTTATCATTGTTATTCAGTGTTATTTCAAAGGTTCACATAACACATGGATTAGTAAAACATTGCTGACAGTTGGTATAAAACTTTAACCGCGGATGTGGTTCCTCATCATTGTTTTCGGGACGACAAAACAAACTGCTTCCCTTAGTCCCTCAGTGTCAGCAATTGGTTTATAAAGCGTTTTCCAGTTGAGTGTGCGCTATCACGTTTTGAGAGCGGGAGATCTAGAATTTCTCGTGAAAATTAGTGGCCGCTCAAACTCGCGAAAGATTTGTTTTGAGTACTGCTTTCAATGAAAGACAAAAAAGCAATGAAAAGCTCCCTCGGAAAATACCTGTTTGGTTTTTCTTATATAATTAAAACAGTACAAAGAGAGAGGAGTGTAAAGAAGATTAATGGAACAGATTCCACGTCGTTACAAATTGCTTTGAATAAAATATAATAATCATTTGAAAACAATAGCATTAATGATTTTTTTTTGTTCAAAATGTTTTCTCTGTAACAAACTGAGTTTTGGGTTATCCATCAGCTCCTTCTTAAAAGATTTTCTGATCTAAACGTTTATTTAAAGTTGGTCAATATACGTACCTGAGCAGAGAGTACAAGTGGCGGTTCCTAACAGAACCAAAAGTATCAGCATTGTGCTATGCGTCCTTCCTCCCGTCTCAGGTTTGAGTAAATGCAGCACTAAATGTTATGAGCTGCTTTTATGATCGGCCAGGTTATCAAGTCTTGTTAATATGATAAACATATATTGGTTTGTAAATACGACTAAAGATGGAATCTCAACCGATTGAAAGAAAACGTCAATTTCCCGCATTGTTTTATATGTTCAGCTTCGGGGCTGGATAAACGAATGGCTTGATGGTTCAGGAGGTAGATGCACGAATTTCATAACTTTGATATGGAGAGGCGTACGGTAAATGTGACATACTTGACCCACGCGTTTCTGTCTCTAAAACCATTTCTTGGCAAAATAACGCCGATACTAATAAAACATTTTTTGTGCTACTTCATGAGTTTTGGTTTAAGTTGATTTCTGTTTTATTATATTATTGTAAAATAAGTTATAAAAAAATCCTCTTTTTTGTGCATGTTATTATAACATTTTCAAACAATACACATTTTTTTAAAAGAACACCGAGGCTCCAATTGGCTAGAATTTAAGAACAATTTAAGAATAATCTCAATCAGGCTGAAGCTCCGAATATCTATAAACGTGTTTAAGTTAAGAAGAGACATCACTAAAACTCATAAACTAACTTAGCAACACATTACGGTAGAAGTTATCACAGTGTTTTACAATTATTATAACATGTGATGAACATCGTTTAGCAATTCCTTCATTGTTTCTATTAAGTGTTTTAGCTGCTAGAAATAGGAACAGAATTAAGAACAAATTGGGACCTAAATCACCAAAAAATTAAGTGAGCTTCTAAAAAGATTACAACTGTTCTTTTAAAAAAGCGCGTACACTTGTAAAACGGTATTGCTAACTTTAGTAAAATAACAAAAAAATCTTTTCCATTGCTGCATGCAAACAACTTCAGTTTTACTCTTCAGTTTGAATAAAACTAAACTGAAAACTTTTTTTCCCTTTTTTAGAATATAACTGTATTTTGCCCTTTTGCTATGGGAATACAGCATTTCTAAATGTTTAAACCTAGAGTCAAGTAAAATAAAATTGTTTCAAAAAACAAAAGTCAAAATTTACTTAGAAATAGATTAGCACAAATATAAATTACTAGAATTTTATTCATATAATATTTCTATTTGGTGGTTGTACTGAAAGGCACTAAGAAGATTTTGTATAAATTATATTTATTCGTGTTATCATATAACAATTTTTAAATGCTTTTCAAAAACAGTACGTTTAATAGCGTAGAAAGAGAAAGATATATAGATTTGAATGTTTGAAATAAAGTAGACAAAATGATATTAGAGTTTAACTACTAAAATTTACTTTTTTAAAAATGTAATTGAACTTACTTGCGCTGTGGTTAGCAAACAATAAAAAATACTTTTCAGCCGTTTGTTAATAAACTATTTGGTTTTTGTGTTTCATATACAAAATGGAGATTTTTCACTGATTAACCACCTGGAAAAGGTGCAAAATGGCTGACTGACTGGCTTTGTCCAGTGGCAAAAAGACAAAAGGAATTTCGAGTAGGCGACTAGGTAATATTTGTATTTCTTATGTCTTAACTGTATTTCTATTATAAAACAAGTGAGTGACGTATATAAAATGGCGATTTACACACAATTACGTGGATAGATATTTAAACAGACATAACTATAATGCTGCTGAAAAAAATAGCAAAACTGTTACTGTTCATCAGCAGGATGTCCAAATTGTGTGCAACTCTACAATTGGTTTCGGCTTCACTAAATTATGTATCAATTGAAGATTAATTTAGGTGGAGCCACCCACTAAGTGAGCACAGTAACTCAATAACGTTAGTAAAGTGAAGGAAATCAATAGATAATCCGTTAAAACTTACGATGCGTTCAGCGAGTTATATACGTAGCCGTTAAATGTTTTGCTTTTAAGAAGCACTCTATATTATATTCGTTTAACTTTTTTTCCTTCATCAAATAGTTCAGTTTTCAGATTAAATAGTCTTGAGCCTGATTTATATTTTATATTTATATTAGATACAAAACTCTTCACGCAGTGTATTCTGCATGGGTTGCCTATGTTTCTGACTCAAGCAAAAATTAGTGATTTTTTTGACACAACGGACAACTTGACTGCATGGGTCGAAAGTTACCGAGTAGATTTTATTCTATTCGGTTTTATAAGTTTTCAAATTGAAAAACTAGCTCTACTAAAATACATATATAGAAAGTATCATGCATGTTAATAATATAATAAACTACAACTGACATAAAATGCAGTTGTTTTTATAAGCTAAAAATAAGACATCGATGTTAAAATCAAATAAACTGGTTAAATATTTGCGGTACCGGTAGAAGCAAAAATCTATTTGGGAGAAACAATAGAATTGTACAAATTGTTATTTTTTCATCTTTATTGCCATTCTTTCCTTATAAGTTGAAAACTAATTTTTTGCGTTTATACCGGCGGAATAATCATTGAAGTTTACGAATGGTGTAGACAAAGACAACAATGAAGTCAAAAGTGAAAACGATTGATGGAACAAGTAAAACAAAGAAAAAGCTCCACAGGTTCTTACACCAATCGGTTTTTCCCAAAGACTGCAGTTCTAAAGCAATTTCATTCTATGCTCGGTCGATGCGCACGCCGCGGTTACATTGAATATACACCATGGCAGTAGAAGGCGTGTAGGAGTGGACGCCTTCCAGTTTGTTAAAGACGCGGGACAACCGGTTGATTTGCTACATGTCATTTGCGAAGGAAGTGGTTCCCCATTCTTTCTACTCAGAGGCTAAAGTTTAATCACTCGACGGGGGCTTAGATCTTGGCGTGAATGTTGAATTTGCTGAGAGAGGAAAACCGGAGTACCGGAGTCGCAGAGTTCGGGGAGGCACGACAGATAACCACTAGTAATACAACGTGATAACAATGAATAAATTTATAAATAGAATTAGTTTCCAATTTGTGAAAGTAAGGCTAAATATTTGTGGAATATAAATAGAAAGGATACAGGACATCCAAAAAAACCAAAAGGGCTTATCTAAGTTGGACATCTTAGTATGCAGCTGACTCCCCAAGACATTGTGTTAGGCGCAAATTTCCAAGTTCATTGAACTGGATTTGTTGCTATCTGCTCCTTAAAATAATCTTTTTGCTACTTACTGCTGAAAGTAAAGTAAGTTTTCTTGGCGGTAACTTTTAAAGATTTTATTTTGTTAACCATTCCTTATATGTACAACTTTTTGTGATTTTTTTTATGCTTTTTGAACTTATTACGCTATTAGGTTAGATTATGTACTTATTTAAATCAAAGATTCTTTTTTTTTTACACTATCCTTTCAAGTTCATTAAGTCCTGTATAGCGTCTTGTACTGCAGTTACTACAGGTTGCATGTTATGAAAGGGATTAGCACATTCAGTTCTATACTTCCGTTTCATCATTATTCAAATTTCTCGTTCACTGGTGTCGCCTGCAAGCGGGTGCAACTTTTAAAATTGAAGACAAAATACTTACGACCAGCAACTGGCTTTCAATTACTATACTTTTTTTAGACTTCCTGAAGGTAAACTCAGTTATAAAATTGATTTGCTTCGTCTTCAACACAAAATGTTTATCCCTTCTTACGGCGCGAGCTCGTCTCACAAGGTTCATTCTTTCTCGATTGTTTTGTGGGGAGAAAAGGGATCTGCAAGAAAAACTAACCCATAAACGTTTTCAGAGTGTCGTGTTAAACATTATATTATCAAAACTGGATCCATTTGTTTCGTTCTTGCCAATATCAGAGGACGGGTTTCCTTTTGAATTATATGAGCAACAGAGGAAGACATTTCTAATGGTTTTTTTCATTGCTTTCCTGAATCCTCTCAATCGCATGGCGTAGATCCAAGGATTTATTGCGGAGGAAATGAAAACAACAAAGGCCGCCCAGTACCAATCCCTATAATATACCAGCACTTGACAAAGATCGCTGACCGTAAACACCAGGACAGAAAAAACAAAATTTGGTGTGAACACAACTAAGAAAATGCCAATGATTATGGCAATCGTTAGGGCAGTTTTGCGATGTCTTGCGTTTTCTTGGGCTTCTCTGCGTGTATTTTCATTCCTAATTTTTCTTCTGTTCCGGAGCCGGACTGTCTTGAGGATGGCAACGTAGCAGTAACAGATTATTACAAGTGGAATGCCCACAGTCAAAATCTGTTTTTCAAAAAAGAATAATTGTTTCAAATTAAAAATACTGAACTCTAAAATCATCTTTCAAATCATAAAGGATGTGAAAACCGACACTTAAGTTTCTTTTTGTGTCGCGCGAATTCTTCTGCCTTTTTCGCATTATTAAGTGTTGTTGAGCGATGGCTCTTGTTAACGTATCTGCAGTAAACAAAGCTAACTTGCAACGTGAAGTGAAAATGCTTCAAAAATGTGTACAATGTTACGCTTCAATGTTGAACCAGTTGTTTTGCTTACGCGGAAAACTTAAGGACCTTCCCCTTTCCCGACATAATCACAATCTCCTCGGCAATATTAATTCGCTGACCCTCTTTGAGCCAGTGTTATAAAGCGGCGCCTAAATGTTTTAAACTCAAATTTCTCCTAAAGTCAGTGTCACAACGCGGATATACCGCTACACAATCCATGACGACACAGCACCAAAGGCATTATTTTGCCATTAGCACTTTCGCCAGCAAATAGCATTCTACATAAAATTCAGCGAGTTTGCTAGCCTTTTTACTTAGTATGTTTTTCATATTTTTCAACTGGTGTTTTTATTTCCGACACACTTGTTGCATACACCGCCTCCCAAGAGATCAGTTCTCTCACTACATTTTTGAAAATTTTTCCGTCCTTTAATTTTTTGTAAATATTTTTTTGCTTTTTCACATAAAATTTTGTATATTTTATATTTGAAACATTAGCAGGTACGGCAAGATGTCGTCAATCGGCGAAAGCTCGGATCATTTTTATATGCATTTCCATCTACATCTAATTTTTGATAGGTTGATATTTAATGAATATACAAGTTCTCCGCTCGGGGCATTTTAGAACCTGTTTACAAGTACATACAAGGTCAGACAGTTAAGGGTCCACTAGAACCGGGGCATACTAAGGCGCAACTTGGCAGCCAATAAGAAGTGCCCTCAATAGGAAGAAACGAATACACACTACCATAGAGGAAACACAAACCCTACTCTTTGCGAGAACTACTGTGGGTGGTTTTAGATCCCTCGACATAGAGATTAAAAGACTGGAGCTATAGTTTAACGCCCTTAAAGTGCATATGACATAATTTTCGTTTTATCTTTGTTTTTTTAGTAGTTTGATATGTGTATAAAACACTGTATTATCAAAAAGTCCTAACTATATTCATAAACATGTTTTTGGGGCGTAAAATTACTAAATCTTGTTAAAAAAGTGTCTGGGGGACTGGGGTCTAATTGACTTCCTGTAACTTAAAGTTCGCACAACCACGAAGTACTTAAATAAGTGTTTTAGTCGCTTATCATTTCATTCTGGTGCCATTGGGCTCTTCAGCAACGCACCCTCTTCCACCTTTCATCCTAAACTGCTGTATTGTCATGTTGAATTGTGTTTCGGGCAAGCAATTTGAAGTCACGGCCGAACGATACCAATATATAGCGATATTTTTCGCTTAAAGCGCGTACTTCAAATGAAAAAATCTTGTTAAAAAATAGCATACCGTGAAAAAAGCAGAATTTGTATATTCGACATATTAAACTAGAAGAAAAAGTAATAAAAAAATTTGTCGTATGCACTTTAAATGAGAAGACGTGAAGTTCTTACCACTTGCAGATGCTAGAGAAAGGCGGCACCCTCTCCTTAATTATTTGCGACCTTAAGTTGTAATCCGGCCTGAAATCAAACCCAAGCCTCCCAGTATATCAGGACAGTAGATCGATTGACTCCTTACCAACTTCGCTATCCAAGCGGCGATAGTGTTAAGCCTTATTTGAATCTTATTGATTTGTTATTAATAAAGAGTAGCACATACCTGAGTTGTGAAAAAAAATGTCTGCCTTTGCCCTTCTGTACTCATGAAAAAGAGGAGAGACGTCAGAACAAAGGAACTTATCCAAATGAACCCAACAACAATCTTACATCGTCGAGGAGTGACCACAACACGGTGTTTGATCGGTGAGGTGACAGCCAAATAGCGATCAACCGAGACTGCAGACAAACTGAAGGTCGTAGCTGCCAATGTTTGTATCCACAGAAAACTTTCCATAGTAAAGAGAACGTGTTCAACAACCCACACTTTGAGAATCGCTATTGCAATGTAAAGAGGATTCATTAACAAACCAATTAGAAAATCTGCCACCGCCATCGAGGATATGAAAATGTTGTGTGTTGTCCATAGTCGACGTGTACTGGAAAAAGCTACAAGAACGAGCAAATTTCCTGCCATTGCGAAAAATCCGTTAATGCCGTTCAAACTGCAAAACAAGACCGTTTCTGCAAACCCAGGAAGTCTTAAATGGCAATGAGAACTTATTTTTGGACCTGAGGCATTAAAATACGTTCCGTTCATTTTCTCGTGTGTCAAATGTCTTATAGGATGGTTTATAGTTTTAGTTTTGTGTTTAGATATTTCCTCGATTGCTATCTTGTTTTGTCTATTGAGTTGTTGGTTACAAAACCGTTGCCGAACAATATTAAACCTTTGAACAAATCACCTGCTTGAATATGAAATATTAGTATATATAGAAATGAATTCGATCTGAATACGCTGTTAAAAAACTTTGCCACGAATTTCAAAACTAACTTTCTTACTATTTAGGTCTTTACTGAACATTTTTCCAGCACTTTTAACTCGTCAGTTGTTTGTCTGTTTTCGGTTTTCCTCCAAAATCACACTCGCATAGTTTCAAATGTCTATTTACTGCCGGTATTATATGGTATAGATTGAAAAGCTGCAATTAGTAGCAATCTATTTGCATCTGAAATGCGTGCAGTGCATGTTGTGTACAATTCATTATTCACAGGAGGAAAGCAATAAGAAGTGCTACAAACTCTTTTAACCGTAACTTTAATATAATCATATTTAGCTCCTAAACTTTGATTATTTCCATGCATTCCTCATGTTGTTTCATTTTCAAAACCTTTACGTTGAAATTTGTTTACGAAGAACTCGGATATAACAGTAAAACTAACAGTGTACACATACGGTTTTACCATTTATGATGTTTAAGAGCTTCAATACTGAAAGGCATCTTCTTTTTGTATTATATAGAAACCTCATAAGTTATTAGTTTCTAAGTGGCTAATCAGTTATATGGCTTCATTAGAAGAACCTCTTAAATTTTTAATTACCTTCGTGTATCTGCAATTATCTGCATTTCAAACGAGAGTCAAAGAACACAATAAAAGAAACATGATAGATATGAAAGGCAGCAACTGGTACTTGAATTATTTTCTCTTGAAAGTTTATTTACTCACGATAAATGGATGAGATGTGAGAGTCATTTTAAGAAACGTGAAATAAACTGGTTTTTTTCAAATTTCAGCTTGAGAATTATTTTTCAAAATCAGATATCGATGTTCTTTAGCCTTTTTTCTAATCGTTTCAGCTTAGATATTGCGATGAAGTAAATTGTCTTTTCTAAATGCGTTTAATGAGAATGAATTTCAATCACTATTTACTCAATAATTGGGTGAGATGTTAGATAGATCAGTCATTTTAATAAACGTGAAATATAAACTGTTTTTTTCAAATATCATCCCAATAATTTTTTCTCAAAACCAGACGACTTTCGTTTTTCTAATCGTTTCAGCTTGGATTTTGCGATGAAGTAAATTGTAAAAGCGTTTAATAAGACAATTTTTAGTTACTATGTCATAGGATTTTAAAAAATATTATATCTTTAGAAATATCCCTTTGTACGATTAATGGTTGTACATTAAATTGCTCAGTTGGAGATTTTTGTTACGTTTATTGCGGCAACAGAAAAATTGAGATATTTTTTGCAGTTTATAAAGCTAATCGAATTAAGCTTCGATATTTGACGTAGGTGTTTGTTTGAAGTAGAAGTTAATTAGAATAATATTTCATCAAATGAAAGCTAAAATTTGTTGGAAATTGTAGCTATATATTTTACACACTCAGTTACTTTTTTTAAAAAAAACTCAATTTCAAAATGATTTATTTATAGTACGTCAAACTGTTTGTCAGAACGTTGTGTATATTCAAAAAACTGCGGAAACGAAATTATCATTCATCATTAGAGAAGCCGCAGGTATCAAGTTGTTCCACGAGAAAAGTCAACCTGCCATATGGGGGTGGGGGAGGGGTTCTTAGTTGTGACGTTGTTTAGGGGGAAACGTGGTAGAAATCGATAGTTTTGCTAAGGATTTTTGGAATCAATGTGATATGCAGAAAGATAGAATGTTATTTATAAACAGTTCAGTATAGCAGAATTATTGTCTTTACCTACAATCATGCACATACTCATGCCATGAAGTCCAGCCGATGATATTTGAAAGAAAGTACCTTGTATATTAGTTAATGTGTGTAGGCTGCAAAAAGCCGTTGTCTTGAATGATCCGTCTTGTATCCTTGTTAGAAGTACGTCCGGGAATAGCAAAAGCCTCCTAGAATTCTCTGTGAACCCAGCCTCCATTTCAGTGGACCACTTTATGTTATCATCGATAGAGTCTAAGTGATCTGTAAACTCTTGTGAATTTATGTCAATTCTGCTACTTTGCTGGGCCAAAAAAAAGGAGCATAATAATGAGGTATCCGTATATAAACAGGGTGACCGTAAGGCGGGGTTCCTCTATACTTCAACGGGTCATAGATTCGGCTTAACTACAGAAAACCCCTCAACTGTCGTTAATGACAAGATGATTTGTTCTGCGTTTCATCGCTCGCTAAAACCAAATGCACTGAATTACATTAACGGCAGTGGCGTGGTATTCTGTATTTACTCCATAAATTCAAGCGGAGTAGCTTAGGTATTTCTGACCTACACTGTAAAATTAAAGAAACCTTTAACTCGTGATTTAAAGCCTTCCATGAATACTAATATTGGCAGTGGAAACGTTTCTTCCAATTTGAATACATTTTCTTTTCAGTTTACTAAATGTAACTTATTTAAATTCTCTATCTGTCTTTTTCGGGATTTGTTAGAATGCTTTCTTGTCTTTCGACGACGACGTTTCGGCGTACTTA
>JAOTRI020134573.1:0-11166 GCA_028564885.2 Zoanthus sanctaehelenae
GACATTATCCTTGTGCATGCATTTTTTTTTGGCAGTGACCACCCCCCCTCCCACCAAGTCTAATGGTTCGTCCCTTAGCAATGAAACGTCAAAGATTCTAATGATATTTTAGGAAGTTAATTATAGACGACAAAAGCTCGTGTGATAATGTAGAGTCACCTACAGACCTATTGAGTTTAGATATAATAAGAAATGATTCGTTCGGTATTTATATAAAGTTACTTTAAATATCTTATTGCGATCATTCTTTGCTATGAGGTATTTTAACGGTCCAAAATGTTTACGCTATGGTATTTTTAGGTTGTTTTTTTAACAGTACATTTCCAGCCTAAAATCAACTAAAATAGAAATTGGAAAATCTAGCCTCGTTGGGTAAAACAATATTCTTATCACTACACTGACAAATTACTACAAATTCCAGACTAAAATAGGAATCAATTACGAATAATATTCTCAGTGTTTGCCGGAAGAGATTGTTATCAGAAAGACACAACCACCTGTTTTTTTTTTTAAATCTTCCTCATGACTTTTGAGTTTAGGCCAAAGGTTTGTGTCAGTAGGGTTAAGTTGTTTGAGATAGGAGTTGTACATTGTACTTCAGTATAAGTATTCTTCTTCACAAAGAATGTACTAGGTTTTCATTTGACAAAACTTTAAATTTTAACTGTAATCTGTTGGCAAAACATTAAAATTAAGCAGTATAGTTAAAATGCAAGATCTGTTTTAGAAACAACTAGAAGCGACAACATTCTTGATACTGCTTGTTTTGTTCTTTATATTGTCTTGTCCCTTGGATGTCTATCGCAATACAAACATGTGAAAAATCTTTGCAGTGTTGAGTGCAATTCAATATTTACGCAATTCTGACCCGAGCGGTGCCTTAGCGGAGTCACCTATGACTGAAAATTACATTATGTTTTAATTGCGTCACCGCTGCAGGCTTCCATCGACCTCTTTTCCTGTTAATGGGCTACAATTGTTCTCTTTTTTATGCATTTTGACATGTGTATTACCATCCATCTCCTTACAATATCCGGGCCGATGTAGCAGCCGTTAGTCGGTCGATATTTGCATGATACAAGGTATTTCACCATGTTTTAAAGGCTTTTGCACCGTAAAAATAAAAAACATGAGGATACATTGATTTTAGTTTAACCATAAGCACGCGAAAGCAGTTTTGTGTTTTTACATTAATCTTAATCTCTCTGAAAATCAAATTCATGACAGATTTTAAATCTTTAATATTTGAAAAATGTAATTACTATTTCCTATTTTCAGCACGAAAGTGCTATCGCAATCAGCCAGGCGTGATTAAATTTGAATGTAAAGCACCTAACAACCTTTGAAAGCGCATTCATACCTCCCGGGCCCTGAGAACCTTATCTTGGTGATAATTTATTAAAGTATCCGTGACGTCCCGGATACGTATTCATTTGTGTACTTACCTAGCAGCAGCCTTGAATTTTCTACCATTCACCAAAGGCTCTCGATATTCACAGATATGTTTTTCTTCTTTTTTGGAAGAATCTTCCTCTTTATCATAACCAGCAAGCCTATCGAGTTCTTCCAGCCTAACAAAAGTTGTGCTTTATAAATCAGATAGGTTCTCTTTAGAGCTTTTTAAAAATTTAATTTACGAAAAAATATCTATCTATTTTTTGACCTTTCAACAAAAGAAAATACGATCTAGGCTAAAGACGATTAGAACTTTAAAGACCGATAATTTTAATCATAAAGACAGCAAAGCATAGAATTTAAAAGTTTGGATATAAATCACTGTTCATTATGAAACATGGGTGGCGATCGAAAACTCTGGAAATGTATAATTGAGCTAAAATGATTTGCAGCAAGTTTTTAATTTTGTCAAACATCATGAAAAACATTAACTTTTGAAGAATTCTAAACCTGAAATCAAACTCCAAAAATAAAAAAAATAAAATAGACCATGAACTCTGAAGTTAAATATCATTTCAGATGACACGGTGTTTTTTTAAATAGGCTGGTATGTTGAATCGCTTAACAGCAGGCATTGTACGTCAGCGATTTTGTTTAATATCTTTTTAAAAATGTAGGCGTTACTTGGCACAATTAAAATATTCGCTGCGTATGGCTTCAGGGTACAAAGTTTCTGTTCAAAAAATTTCAAAGGATGCGTTTTTTGTTGTTTGTTGCATTTCGTGCACGTACGTTTTCCAAATAGAAGCCTACACAATCCTACAAACATAAAACCTCACGGACTGGCTCTCGCAGTTCAAGGAAATGACTCAAGTATGTATTTAGACTTCAGTTGAAATGCTGCAAAGTTGCACACGGGGAAGAAAACTTGATTTTCTGTATTGGCCAATTGAATGAGAAAACAACCTTATAAATTCATTTCTAAATAAAAATATAGTTCGTATTCAAAGCTTTACTTCTAACTTCATTGACATCTGACAACCAAAGTTGTTGAAAAGGAAACAAATTCAACTTAGAATAAAGACTTTGTGGTTTGAACTCCTAGGTCAAAATTAGTTGATAAGGCATATTTCTATCCACAAACTAACCCATAAATATCAGCACGCATAATCAACTGATCTGAAATAAAAAGTTGTGGGAAAAAATATCATTTGTACTTACAAGTCCAAACCCGCATCTTTTTTACAATGAAAGCTGTTAAAAACAAGGAATGCCACAACGAAACTTATCCAAGTTGGAGCAAACCTCCTTAGAAACATCTCCGATCCTGACCAAAACGGAATTGTTAAAAACACGAGTACGTTGATCTGTGTCTCTCTGGTATTGCTGAATATATTGAAGCTGACGCCACTGTGATAACGTCTTTAAAAGAAGTCCAAGATATGACGGCTAACGCCTTTTATATGATCCACAGGAAAATGAAGTGTAATTTAATACTTGTATCCTGTGAGATGAGTTTCCTTATTTCGTAGTCCGCCAAACCATTGAAATTTTCATCGGCAGGCATGCGCAACCATTTGTATGTAGCACGCAATACTTTATACTACGGTCCAGTTTCGTTATAACCAAGCAAATTTCATTTTATGATTACAAATATCTACAACTTAAACCTCATTCAAGTTAGCGTTCTTTGTCAAATGTCTTTTTGCCCCTGGGGAGCAAACCAAGTTTGATGACATAATCTGGAAAGTGTTTAAACATATTTGGTTCTTGTGTTTGATTACATTCAATCTTTTTTTCTTAAGAATATACTTTATATAATATCGATGCTGAAATTGGCCAAATTTTAAGAATATTTGTAAGAATAATGGTCAGATTATAGTAATTCCGCATGTTTGAAAAAATCGTTACTGATTACATGTATTGCAATTGCACCCTAATCCCAAATGGCAAACCATAAGTCCATATACAGATCTGTTATCTTTGAAGCGCTTGGATAATACAGCCACAGAGATTCCATATCACAGTCACAGAAATTCCATATCACTGATATTATACAAAGTCCTCGGTCCGAAAAACAAATTCATATAAAAATAATATACCTGAGGAGATGAAGAAAGGTGAAAGAGAGAGCTAGAGAGTAGAGGAACAGCTAAGAAGGGACAGCTAAGAAGGGATAGCTTGGAAAGGGATAGCTTGGAAAGGATAGCTAAGGAGGGATAACTAGGGAGGGATAGCAAGGGAGCGATAGTTAGGGAGGGATAGCTAGGGAGGAATAACTAGGAGAGATAGCTAGGGAGGGACAACATGGAGGGATAGCTAGAAAGGGAATGCTAGCT
The DNA here is from genome assembly GCA_028564885.2 of Zoanthus sanctaehelenae. Classification (NCBI taxonomy): domain Eukaryota; kingdom Metazoa; phylum Cnidaria; class Anthozoa; order Zoantharia; family Zoanthidae; genus Zoanthus; species Zoanthus sanctaehelenae. The sequence continues at coordinate 3,735 of JAOTRI020134573.1, forward strand.
GTTGAGGGATAGCTAGATGGGATAACTATAGCAGATAGGAATACCAACAATTTTAATTAGATATAAGCCATTTTTCATTTATAACATAGAATGCATTTGGTGACACCGGCCAGCCTCTCTGAACCCTGGAACATAAAGTTATATATGATAACAAATGTGCTTTTCGAGTAAAAGAATGGCGACTTACGCTTCAAGTCTTAGGTTTTTGAAAAGCAATCAAAGAAACAGTAAGATTCTTCGAACGAAATTTAAGAATTAAAGCTTTAAAATGATTTCAACTTGCAACGGTATGTTAGAAGGCTCGCCAATTCAGTTTCTTATTTGAAATCACTATATCACTTTAGTTAAGTAAAGATTTAAGAAAATTAACAGCTATATGAATGAACTTTTCATTAGGATATTCTTAGTACTTTTTGATCACTGAAAAGATGACTGGATTGATAGATATATTAATAAAAGTAGCTTTTAAAATATGTATACTGTTTTATCAAATGTTAAATGCAAAGGCACTTTTTCATTTTTTAAGGTCGTGTTTCATGCGCGAGCTCGATCTTGTTGCTTTATATTATTGTGTGACATAGACGACAAATTATTGGTTCTAACGGTTTCATTTATTTGTTTTTCTTATTGTTCAGTTACTACGCTGTCATGCACTGCGGCTCCAACTGTTATTTTTCAGTTGGTACAGGCTAATTGCAGTTTTATAGATAACACATTACAACAAGCGGTCGACTACATTCACGATTGGTCTCAAGAAAATCATTGCAGCTAAACCCTACGAAGTGCAAGGAGATCCGCGCGTGCTTTAAGCGTGCTCCCCCTAGTTTTCCTTGGGTGTCCATTGAAGGGGTCGAGTTCGAATTGGTCTCCTCGGCTAAAGTTCTTGGCGTAACTATAAGTAGTGATCTTAAATGGTCTGCGCATACTGACTCAACAACAACTAAGGCTGCCAAGAGACTCTATCTGTTAAGACAACTTAGGCACGCGGGAATAGCCCCCACCGACCTTATATTGTTCTATTGTAGCGTCATTAGATCAGTTCTTGAATATGCATGCCAGGTCTTTCATAGTAACCTACCATTGTATCTCTCGGATGAAATTGAGCGCATTCAGAGTCGCGCTTTGCGCATAACTTTTGCAGCCTGTAGCTATAAAGAAGGCCTAGTTAAAGCCAGCCTTCCGACCTTATATGATAAAAAAGCCATCTATGTAAGAATCATTGCGCAAGGAGAACACAAGCTCAGTCGTCTTTTACCAGCTCGTTCTCAACAAAACTACCACCTCAGATCCACTCTCGAGCTCGCTTTGCCTGTTTGTAAGACCAACAGATTTTGAGATAGCTTTATCATAAGTCACTGTACATAGTTTTACGGATTCACTTTTACTAAAATTTTATTATATTTATAATATTTAAGTTTTATATTTTATGCATATATTATATTGTAAATATTCACGTAATTTAGTCTTTTGACTGAAAGGTGTTTTAATAATAAACGGTATATCTATCTATCTAACCAGAGGAAAAACGGAGTAATTATTTGGCTATTCATTTTCACAATTATACTGACAACAGCAGCTAAAATTTACCCCAGAAGAAGTAATTTGAAAAAACTAATAAATTCTATGTATAATCAACATCATACACATTAATTAAAACTGAAGTTAATAAAAAATATGCACGTATAACCATTTTAACTTGTCACCCTTTTTTATAGCAAATGGCTGCTATCTATATTCCTAGTCCTACTTTCCCGCCATGACGTACGCGCACGAGTCATTTTGCCGCCATTTTGTATTTCAGAAAAAAGGATGTTTGATACTGTTGGAAATCTTCCTGAATTAAAGCAGATTGCATTAGAAAACAATTCTGTTAATTTTACTTCACTTCTTATTTGTACTTGTATTCAATGCATACTTCAGCATTTATTCATTGCTGTGGTAAAACGTGTAGTCTCGCACACGTTGTGGAATAGCTTTTTCTCACCTGACACACGGAATAAAGAAAAGCTTGCGTGGATACGGAAGTCCAAGAGACGCGTGGCACATTTCACGGTACCGTACTTAAAGACATTGTTTATTTAATAGAAACTGCAGGATGTTGCGCATCGGAAGCAAATTATGGAGTTTAATATATCAATCAGACTTTGTTTTTCTAAAAAGCTTATCACATAAAATCCTGTGATTATTCCTTGTGATGTGCCAACAATAAATAACCGGTTTCGCTTCGCAAGCATACTGTAGAAAAGGGGATTAAATTCGACTATTTAAAGTCTCCCGTGTTTAAGCTTCCTGACTAGTTCAGCACTGTGTGAGCATTTCATGTCGAGTTTTCACTGAATTACAAATTACTTCAAGCAATTTCCATCAATAAGAGCTGTGCCAAAGTTTTCAAATTTTTCTGGGAAAAAAGAAATGTTAGCTTTTTGCTTTTACCTGCATTTTAAACTGCAATTTGTTCTCCCTTTACCATCTGTGAATCATAAACAATTTCCAAAGATCAATGGTGAACAAATATTGGTTAGCCGTGGCTTCCCGGCCGGAAACACTGAGCAAGACAGAGGGTAACAGCCTATACCTACTTTAATTCTCTGAGGTGGCCTTGTTCATTGCATTGTTGTAAACAATTAATGTTACGCAGCGGAACCAAATATGGAGGTTATAACGTTAATCACTATGTTGCTAAAACCTGTGATGATTCCTTGTGAAAAGCTGGCTAAGGTATAACGGTTTCCCTTCGTATGCATTCTGTATAAAAGAGAATAAATCCGACGCTGAAGCTTTAGTGCCTTTAATTTGCATTGGAAAGTACAGAAGATTTGATGACATTTCACATCATATACACGGTGGCATATTCAACTGTCTTAGTTTCGTAACTGAAATTGTGTGGTATTCGCTATTGTCCCATTTTCATTATTTCAAAGAGCCTATGCTTTGGTGCCTTTAGGACAGCTATTAATAAAGTTTAAATTTTTAATATACTTGAGAATACGACAAGAAATCTAAATTTATTTGGATTTAACAATATAGTCGTTACCAATCATTCTTTTGGAGACACGAAACGGTTTTTACCTCAGTTTGCTTTATTGTACTGCCGATAATCTACCACAAGTTTGTTGTTCTACACCGAACTTTCTTATTGATACACAAACTGAAAAATTTATTCAATTTGAATTTTTTTACACGTCTTTAATGGATTTGCTTCTTAAGTCTTTGAGTTACCATTCTGATAGTCACATTTTAGGTTTATGATATCCTTTAGCTACCAACGCAGCAAAAAATTTTCATTATGGTTCCTGAATAATCTCCCCAGCAGTTTTAAACATTTTTTAAGACATTACCACATATAAATTTCCACGTAGAACACTTCACGTTGGAAGGCATGCTCACTTTGGAGGAAACGCCCTAAAACTTAATCAGCTCCCTTTCCAAAAACGAAAAAAAAAATTAAAGCGACTCCCTTAGCTTAGTAATATTTTTTAACAATAAAAAAGTATATTAGAAAAAATTCCCAGATCAGCACACAGTTCAAGATAGATAGCTTGGTTGACAAATCTCAAGAATAATAAGGTTTAGCTTGAATATTTGTTACGAGACCTGTGTTTCGTTACTCAACAAGAGGTCACACAAGTATACAATGCGAGTATCGCCTAGAACAAAGAAGGAGAGATCTTGATCAAGCTATATAGGGAGGGGAAAAATCAGGAAGTATTTGAACTATTCTAAAACAACAAATTCTGACAAAATAGGCTTGGCATGGTATACGTAAAACTGCTCACGTCCAAACCTTGCAATTTAACTAATTCATCTTTTTAAAGAAAATTACGAGCGGTTTTGTCTTGATTAATAAAACGTGAGGACGAGCACACATTCCACCATGTTGTAAAACATTCTTTGTGTAATTTCTAGATCTCATTATACATAAATTCCGCAATCAAAAGTAATCTCTCGGTTATCCAACATTTTTTAAGAAATCAACTTAATTTCGAAACAGTATTCAAGTGCAAGTCAGGAAAAACACGCAAGATAAAACAACAAAACTTAAGATCTATTTAAAGCGTTCAGTATTGCAATGACCGAGAAATACAGTAATTGCGGTAAATACAGGCAGCCTTAGTGGAGATGCCGAGAGAGACAAAAAATCGGCAAATAGGTTTCACTTTGGGAAACATTGCTCAGATGAAGATTACGTTTTTAGTTAAGGACTAAAATACTAAAATGGGAAAAGGCCAAGTTTAGACTTGCCGGGATTGTTAAAGATAATCTGTTTTTAAAATTTTAAAAAAATGTTGCTGCTAAGTCGTTTGGCATGTGTATCTGAAGTGCTTCTTCAACTTTGCAATTTGGCAAAGGAAAAGTATAATTTATTTCATGTTGTAGTTCTTACCAACTCTATCGATCATTGCATCTGAAGTGAAGATGAAATTCTGTTACAGTCTAATGAAGGTTATCTTACACGATGTACGGTGAAAAATGTTTAGCATTTTATTATAAATAGTTTGGGAACAACTATTACAGACGTTTCTCCAGGAATGTCAGCTTAAATATGACCTGGATGACATCTTTTTATGTATCTATAAATGTTGTATAATTTTGAAGTGTTTTTGTTAGCATTTAAACACTTTAGGTTTAAAAATTTGACAGTTTCGACCAGGGAAGGCCAGGGGGTGGGGGTAGGTGGTAGTGGAATATATATGCTACAGATATAACCGAAAAGAAAGGCACCCAGAATACCCGAAAATATTTAAAAACGCACGTAAAATACCAAAATTTGAAGAAAACACGATTTTCTTTATACCATATATTCAAGAAAAGTGTAATACTTAACCAATTCCGTAAACTTAACATTAATTACAACCCCCCAAATACCGTATACCCAAAAACCCTATATGACCCTCTTTCATTAGTTGTGTGTTATAGTGTAGCGAATTAACCCGGGCCGCCGTCCCTTTTAATCAGAGGTCATTTTATCTCACGCTTTTGGTTTTTAGTTAGAGCTCACATGAACACTCGGGCGTTCGAAAGATGTTCAAGTGATCTATCGGCTATTTCAGTTGACTTCAGTCATAAATGTCGTAGCTAAAAAAAAATTAAAGCCCACACGCAAGGGTATAAATAAGTGAATGCATATAATTCACAATGAGAATACACGTGGTTTGAGGATTAATTGCACATTTAGTGAAAGATTTTCGCTAAAGGATAATAAACATATCGCTAAGCAGGTGTCTTGAAGACTAGAAGCCACGCCGCGTAACATAAAACATAAAGTTACAGTGCAAAATCATTTCCAGAAATAAAAAATTAGTAAAAGCCATATAAATGAAAATAGAAGAATAATTACTATGTGGTTATAAAAACCGTTTGCATTTTTGCCGATTTATTGACGTAAAAGAACAATAATTCTAAGTGAAATAAATATAATTTTGCTAAACAATAAAACCAAAACGAACTTGTGAAATACTGAATCGAAACCATACATATAGCTCACAATGCAAATAAAATTAAAATATACGTCAATTTCAGGTAAGAAAACCCAAAGAATTCCACCAGTTTTATCAAAACAAGACATAAATGCAATAACGATGAATGAACCAATATTTCATTTCCTTCTGAATCAATCAAGCAGAAGTTATCAGTGTCTAAGCTAAATCCAAACCAATGAATTCGAAAAGCGCTTTGTAAATATTTCCAAACACTATATCAATATAAATGGAAGGAAAATTTTGTCTTGAAAAGGATCAAAAGCTTTATGTAATGTTTCTATGCAAACACAAAAATATTGGTTAGTAAAAAGATGGATGTTAAACATATCGAAATGAAAAATGCATAATTTTTTAATTCTTTTTTACGTCGTGAGAATCAAATGCTAACAGGTGCATGCCGTATCTCATGATGAATCATAAAAACAAAAGAAGCAAAACTGATTGTCTTTTGTTGATAGAACGTATTTATAAACACGTTTATATAAGTTTATTTCAATATAAAATAAGTTAAAACAGCAAATCACATTATTACAATATAAGTGTAAGCTTGAGTTAGTTCATATAGTTAAGCTCAAAGGTTTTCATTCGCATTCATACAATCAAACTGATCGATTGAAGATAAAGCGATTAAGCCTGATTCCTTCTAGTTCAGAATGGATAGGTTGCTTTCCGCCAGCAATTTAAGACTGCTGAAATATGTAGTTCTGTGTTTGACATATTTCATCGTTGGAAGCTTTGTTATCATTGCTCTTGAAAATAAGCCGGAAAATCGAGAGGCTAAAGAACGAAAGCTTCTTTTACACTTACAGCGAGGTCTAACAGTGAAATTGAAAACATGCAACTTTTCCGAAGGTTCATTAGATACCTTGGCTAAAGAAATCCTAAAAGCGTATTCACAATCCGATCAAGTAAATTGGGACTTCAAAACTGGCAATCTGTTCGTGTTTCAGCTGATCTCGACTATAGGTAAGTCGTTGTTGTGTATAGCCTCGCATAGCATCGAAACTGACAAAAAACATACATACATGGTAAATGCAAATGAACCAATGAATTGCGTATTTCAAACCTTAAAATTGTTCGAACGTAACAAATACATATATCCAGATTTTATCAAGTATAAAAAAATATTAAGAATGGCTGACAGTGAAAGCTGAAAATGTAGTTGTTTGCACGTACATAAAGCTTTCGATAAATTAACATATTTAACAATAATTTTGCTTTATATAATCGTTAGAATGTTTTTCGTAATTTTTTTTCCCGACAAATCCTATGATAATATAAATATCAAAAATTGTACTTTTTTAGAATCAAAAAAAGGAAAAAAAAAAACATTACGGTTCGCGAGATTGTCAACGTATGGATGGTTGCTAGGTTACCTTTAACTCCTCGAGACAGTGTATTCAAACAAAAAGCACCAAAAATTACAAAAACTCACTGGCCTGAAACGAAACAGGTTTAACGTACTTAGAATTACTTTTCGCGGTATCATTATTCACAGCAACAACTTGGTAATCAATGGTTTATTGCACTGCGAATTCAACTTTTTCTTTCTAATTATAATACAAAACGAGTTGCCCATCTGCCAAGTTGCCCATTTGTCTATCTAATAAAGAATAATTTTAAAAGAAAATAAGATTTCGCAAACCTTGAACATTTTTCGAATTGATCTTTTTAATTTTTTTTACCAACTTTTTGGTTTATTTTAGTCTGCCAAAATTTCTTTATAAATAACTATGCCAGAGTAACATAAATGTAATTGGAATGCGTTCGGTGTGTAATTCTATATAGAAAGAATTAAGAGAAAAATATCATTACACACCGAACGCATTCCAATTACATTTGTCAACATTTAATACCATATATGCGTACCAAAATTTACGGTGTTCAACTTATCAATAGAGAAAAATATCGCCCTGGGAACCCCTACAGTTACCATGTACATAACATTGTCC
>JAOTRI020134584.1:0-11166 GCA_028564885.2 Zoanthus sanctaehelenae
GAGACCCAAGGGTGGGGAATTGACATTGAAATCGTGAAAATGTCAAATTTCCCGTTGGTTGCCCGGCCCCCCCATACTGGGGCAAACCATTGATAGGTGCATAAATCAAACAGTGTATACTGGGCTGCCTATGTTCTGAAGCAAACGGATAAAGATTTCAACATTGGTCACCCGATTATTATTATATTTGCGAAGTTATCAAAGACTCATAAACCATCCTGCTGATTAGAAGTAACTGTTTTACTACTTTTTTCAGCATTATAGTTATGTCTGTTTATATATCTTTTATCTTTTCTTTCTCGCGGTAGTAACCCAAACTTGTTTATAGCCATACAACGGCAAACGAGGATTTTGCAGTTTGATTTATATTATTTTATATAAGAATGTGTTACAAAGTACAGTGTGAGGCATGCAAAAAATTTACATGGAAAGGTCAGTTTTTATAATAATCATTTATGGTTTTCGTTAACTTCGCAAATTATTTATAGCCAAGAAAGCATCAAAATACAAGTTATGTAGTCTAATCTTCTAGATCCTTCGCCTTCGGTTACAACGTTGATTATAAATCCAATATTATATTTAATCATTTATTAAATTGTAGATAATTATCAACTGAGCAAATCTAATTCCAAGAAAATACAGCTGTGTGTGTTGATCCTTGTAAAATGCTGCTAAGATTCTAATGTGAAATAACTTGATATTTCAACATTTGCTGCTCAAATCCGTCTCTGTAATGTTGGAAGCAAAATCATGAAATATTTAACTCTGAGTTTATACTAATCGGCATTTGAAAAGAAAAGCATTGTTCGCTTCATAGGCAATTTGAGGGAGCAACTTTTTGAACGTGTTGACCAGCAGGGGAACATTTGATTTGGACTTAGTCAGGTGCACTAAGCAGTAATTAAAACAATAGATGATAATTAACTTACATTTTAATTTATTTATACCCCTGTGTATTTAAATTATGTTCATACTCTCCCTATTAGGGTGTGGTCAGCATGCTGAGAGTGTTCTAAAGGATGTACCCCCTGACCAGAGATGCACTTGTCCAAGAAAAAAGTAGCTTAACTTGGTCCTATTAATGTTTAAGAAATCAAGGTAAGTAAAACTTGTGTGAGTCTTAAGTAGTCCCTCCATGAGATGCTCAGGCCCTAACGGCCACTAGGCTCGTAAAAGGGTTTAGCTATTGTTAGCATCTTTTATTATAATAATAATAATAATAATAATAATAATAATAATAATAATAATAATAATAATAAAGACTTTATTTAGGTGTCAAGTCTTTCTAGCCAGCCAAAGGCCCTAGAATTGGGGACACCACCTTTACCGGGTATACCACTCTAAGGTGGATGGAGACCTTTCACATTACGTCACACAAACACACACACTCACACACACAGATATAATCCCCGAGGGCCTACGGTTTAACGTCCTTATCTGAGAAGACGTGTCTCACCATTTGCAGATGTTAGTGCAAAAGCAGTGCTTTCTCCTCCATTATTTTAAGACCCTGATTGTTGGTCCTCGGCCAGGAATTGAACCCGAGCCTCCCGCACAATAGACCAGCACCTTACCAATTGGGCTAACCAGGTGGCGGTAAATATCAAAAAATATGTAAATTTGTATTAACTTACCAATTGCAAAAGACTATTCAAAAGTCAAGTTAAAAGTAGTGATAAGGTAGCAACATCTGGCAAACAATTTAGCTGTTGGAGATCTATGTAGATTGGTCAAAAAATTACCATTGTTAAAGTTTTAGTTACAATTGGAAAAATGTAGTTTCATATGTGACCGTATCAGCTGCAATTTCGAGCCTTGGTAAGGGAAAACTGAGGAAGTATTATTAAAGGGAAGTTGTACAACATTCTTTGTTAAAAATCATTAGTTTTTAATACGATATTTTTAGTGGCATTAACAGTTTAAGCCCCCAAAGTAATTCATTTTAACACTGGTAACATATCTATTTTTTAAGAACACCAAAGATCTTTGTAAAGTGTAATTAAGTAGTTTCACTGCAGTATTTCCTGTTTGCTTTTCTGCTTTACTTAATCCTATCCAGGCTGGGCTTGTTAGATTTAGCTGATGGAGGCACTTTGTTGATTGAAATAATCTTTGGCAGAAACAATGCTTGAGTGAAGATATACAATTAAGGTGTTTATGAGTGTTTATGCAATAATGATGTTATCATGATGTCATAAAATTGGTGTTTTGTTGTACTTTGTTAAAAGAAACTGAAATTCAAAACATGCATTTAATGTGTCCAATATTATCATCTTAACTGTGCAATAACCCAATGCCATTTCAAATAGTGTTCTTGATAAAAATTTAATCTGGACATGTAAAAAAATATAAAGTCACTTTCTGCTGGCATGAATTTTATTGTTTCTTTGACATATTTCAAGTGTTTATTCCATAAATTTAAACTATACTCACTGTGCAAACTAGCTATAAGACAGTATGCAGTAAAGACTTTGTAAAAGTGTTTTTCACAATAAAAAATGAACATTCTAAAAAAAATGAAATTATTAAACAATCTGATACAAAAATAATAATTTACCCACAATGCATTGTAGCCAGAGCTCTTACAGAATTATACCAAATCGACATAGGCGGCCATGTAGAATGAAAAAGTAAATTTCTTCCTGTTTTAATCCTTCATTATAAAAGAATGAGAAAAAGCCATGTTGCAAAACCTTGTTACCATGGCAGCAGCCCACCAGCTGACACATCACAATACATTTCAAATGTTCTATCTACAATTTTAGGATAATTCACCATATTTAGTCTTTAAAACTTTTTCCATTGCAGAGAAAATTAAGAAAAACTAGCTGGGTAAGGCACTTTATGCCCCCAGCCCTCATAGGGTTAATATTAATTATATATTGCTGCATGTGTTAAGGTTGTACATAATTTTGTAAATCCCCTGTAAAAGGTTTCTGTATACAACTGAAACTTTTTTGTTTTTGGTTTTCTTCTTGTTGTTCTTGTTATTCTTGTTGTTTATCTTGTACTTCTTGTTGTTGCACTCATTGTTTATCTTGTACTTCTTGTTGTTGGTCTCGTTGTTTATCTTGTACTTCTTGTTGTTGGTCTCGTTGTTTATCTTGTACTTCGTGTTGTTGGTCTGGTTGCTTATCTTATACTTCTTGTTGTTGCACTTGTTGTTTATCTTGTACTTCTTGTTGTTGTGCTCGTTGTTTATCTTGTACTTCGTGTTGTTGTTCTCGTTCTTTATCTTGTACTTCTTGTTGTTGTTTTCGTTGTTTATTTGTACTTCTTGTTATTGTTCTCGTTGTTTATCTTGTACTTCGTGTTGTTGTTCTCGTTGTTTATCTAGTACTTCTTGTTGTTGTTCTCGTTGTTTATCTTGTACTTTTTGTTATTGTTTTCATTGTTTATCTTATACTTCGTGTTGTGCTCGTTTGTTTACCTTGTACTTCTTGATATTGTTCTCGTTGTTTATCTTGTACTCCGTGTTGTTGTTCTCGTTGTTTATGTTGTACTTCGTGTTGTTGTTCTCGTAGTTTGTCTTGTACCTCTTGTTATTGTTCTCGTTGTTTATCTTGTACTTCGTGTTGTTGTTCTCGTTGTTTATCTTGTACTTCGTGCTGTTGTGCTTGTAGTTTATCTTGTACTTCTTGTTGTTATTCTTCTTCCGTACAATGTCATAGGTTAAATACAAGTCTAGAACTTTTCATTTTCTTTTCAGATCCATTTATGCATTAACCTGAAAAGAGAAAGGATAAAAGTTGATGGATTTTGTTGTACAGAATGAACATTTTGTAAATTTTTCTTTAAGAATCTTCATTGAATTTGAAATTAATCTATATTTTTTTAAAGCCAACATTGGTATTTGCATGAGCACAGTCAAAAAATATATTTTTATTTTATGGCTGGAATTGTTTTGTAATATCGAAATTTTTGATATTTAATAAATTAGGGATTTTCATTCAATTTTTGAAAAATGTTTTTGGTTAAATGTATTAAGTGAACAAATATATATTTTGTTTTTCAAAATAAACTATACAGTACAAGGTGCTCTAACTTGGCAAGTTCGGATATTGTTTCAGATTTAGTTGAATGTATATGTAGTAGCTCGTAGTTTGTGTTCATCATAGCTTCTACAGACTTTTGTGCGACTTACAGCAGAGGTGTAGGAAGCAAATTCAAAGTGGGGGGGGGGGGGAGCAACTCCAGTTTTGGCAAACTTAACAGTCAAATGTTTTAAAACCCATTTTTACCTTGATGTGATGTTTTGCACATTAATTATGTTACTCTGTAGTTGATATAAATTTTATACTTGACGGTGTGCAATGTGACAAAATGGGAGATCTACCTGATTCCCTATGTTCTCCATTCGGTATACGCTGCTGCTGACACTTGGCCTCACAACAACACGTTACAGTTGTGATGAAATTACTTTACAATGTTCACCAATTATAACAAGTTTGGTTTTCTTATGATTATAAATAACTGTGGGCTATACAATTCTCACCCTTTCATTTTAGAGTAACATGTTTAATTAAAATTTGTGATATTGGCCTATGTAACGTGGACTTTGAAATCCCAGAAACGGTTACTTACCCTGCATTTCCCTTAAGTTATCAATTTTATTTTTTTCTTATGGCCAAAAGTGGGGGGGGGGGCAAAACATATGATGGCTCCTCCCATACTTAAAAGTGGGGGGGCAACAGCCCCCGTGTCCCCCCCTTCCCACACACACACTCCCACTTCCTACGCCACTGTATAGTCCGTGGCCCTGTTCCGTAATTGGAAACTTTGTAAACGTGTTAGTTTCTTGAAGGAAATCTAATCATTTCAGTGTGCTGAATCTTATTACCCTTGTTCACTTTACAAGAGAGAACCTCTCAGTTTTAAGGCAAATCGCACTAGTTTAATGTATGTCTTTAAACCACCGGCATCCCATGCTCAACCCAGCAATACGGTTATATTTAAAAAATTGAAACGGAGTTGGATAACACAGATTACATCAGAACTTTTTAAATGTGTTACAGGGATAGAAATTAATTTTATTTTTTACTAGACTTGTGGACTAGTAATCACCACCCCATGTTTTACTAGACAGCTTTTTGTTTCTTTAGATTCACAACACATGTAAAGATACAGGTCTGTATTTCAAATCATTTTTTTTACCCAAATACAATTATTATATAAAAATTAATGCTAACACAACTTCATTACGTGTGCTATTATTTGGGTCAAAAATATTTTGTAGTGTTGTAATAACGACTTTTTTCAAGGATTGTGTTTCAGTTTATACCAATATTTTCTTGAAGAAACGAGAAAAGAACCGAATAAAACTAAGGATATTTACTCGCATCAGTAGTTGGTCCTGTAATCAACATGGCACGTGTCTTTTTGGCTCTCGATCAAGTTTTTGTGAAGATACACGTGTGAAGGAAAAATAGCCTGATTGCGGGTTACTAGGTCTTACGCTACTTTGCGAAACAAAACGAGGCGAAACGGAACGGTAGATTGAAAACGAGAAATTGTGAACAGCAAAGCTTGGTTTTCACGAGCGACGTAAACGACGGAAGCATAAACGGAAGAGCCCTTATGTCAGTTATGCCTTCGTGAAAACGAACCGCACGCAAGCATAACGACGGAATACCAAACGTAAGAATGAAACATTTCTTTTTCCGTTGCAGTTCCGTTCCTCGTGAAAACAAAACACAACATAGACGCATGGAATTGTCTCACAGCACTTTATTAATGACACAGGTTTCACTTGTTTAAAAACAATTAAATAATAATATATTAGTATAAATTTACTATGTAGAAAGAATTAAGAGAAAAATATCATATATAAGCCCTTGGCGGGATTCGAACCCCACATCTTCGGTTTACTAGTCCGACTGTGACGTGTTAACCACTACACCACAAGGACCAACCACGCTGGCAACGCAGCCGGACAATGTTATATAGAGTGATATAAATTTCCCGGAGGCAAGGCTTACCTATACCGCGTACCGATAGTCTAAAATCCTGTAGTGGAATAAGTGGATCCCAAAATCACTTTTAAATTAATTTTCGAGTACCGTTCTTGAAGACGCGAATTTACGAGCCTCGCTTTGAATTTGACAATAAAACAACGTGTCAAAAATTCAAAAGGCAAACCACCCCTACGTACCTCGGATTTTTGTGTGGGGGACACGTGACCAGACCCAACCAATGAACCATGGTCTCTCTCCGTCTGAGAAGAGAGCCCTGGGAACGAGGTTGGGTTAGCATTCGTTCACGACCGTTATTAATATTCAAGTCCCACCTGAATTTAAAGTGCTCAAGTTGTACAGGATTAACATCGATTCACAGTTGTGTGAACTAGCAGCTGCTGTTCAGAGTAGGAAAAACATGATCACATCGCTCAGAAGGACGGCGAGCGTTAAAAAGCGCAAATACCACATAATGAATCAAGTTGACAATTAAGAAAATCCATTGCACGTCTGAGTTATCGTTAACGTTAAAGTTGTTATGTTTCAGACGGTCTCAGAACAAAAATTGAGCTTGTTGGCAACCTTAACTTCTCAGGTTTCATAATAATGCATTGGATTCTTTCAATCACTTGGTTTGAATGTTAATTAGGTCCTTTTGAGGTATGTGAACGAGTGTTAATAGGTTTTTAGTTTTAACCATCTAGTGGACTAATGCTAATGGGCTATGCTACTAGACTCTAGAGGACTATTAGTAATAGTCATGGAGTAGCGAAATTCGCACGCTTACTTCTGTTTCATTCCCAAAAAAATCTTTCTTTATCTTGCATTTGGTAACTTTATTATTGTTTTTTTCTGTCCGTTACAGGTGATACTAAAACAATTAGACCCTTCGGCTTCGCCCTCAAGGGCTTCGTCATGGCTATTGACTCGTAGCCTTTGCTGGCAACTGGTCTAATTGTTAAATAGTTAATAGTAATTACCGTCACTGATTAACAAATATTTTTCTAAGTAAGAGGCCTGACGAACTGTTGCGCGGCTTTCCATTATTGTTATAGTAACCATCTTTTACAAACTGTATTATTACGTAACATCCTATAATTACCAGTAAAAAGTGATGTCACACTCAAGTGTGGCGCCATCAGTATATTTTTACAGAAACTTGTTGTGTTAGGAGTTGTAATGAAAACCTAGTAAAAAAAGTATAGAAGTTTTCGAAACATGGCTTCTACTACTGTTACTGTTTATCGTAATGGTGATAGAAATTATCCTGGAAAGAAGCTTGTTGTAAATCGTAGGCAAATCAGGAGTTTTGATGCGTTTCTCGACAAAGTTACTCGCGAAGTCAAAATGAAAACGGCAACACGCGCAATCTGCACTCCAACTGAGGGACACAAAATAAAAGAACTCGATAAAATTCAGACAGGTGGAGCCTATGTTGCTGTTGGACCCGAGCAATTCAAGAAACTAGGGTACGATCAGTGTAGTCGTAATCTTCATCTGCAGAAAATTTGATTTATAATATTGCAAATTGTTTATCTATTGACATTGTTAGAACTAGGCTGGTAAATATAGTTCTTTAATTGGCTCGAAAGTTTTTGATTGTTTGCATACCAACGACTGCAAATAAATGGCGTGTGTGTTTTTTCTTACAGGTATAAAGATATTAGGGTGCCTAAAGCCTTACCGAGAAAAATGGAAGAGGTAATATTTTATTATGTAAAATAAATGACAGCTTTTACTGTGTTTGTTGAGTAAAAACTCGTGAGGCTGAATTTGTTTTACAATTTTAAACCTTTCAATTGTTTATTATGCACTTAACTCGCATTCTGATTGACTATACTACTAGAATTCTATTTGTTGTCACCTACTAAGTATAGAGGAAAATGGCGAGTTAGAATTAAGTCATGAGCCCCGTTTTACTAAATTGTTAATTAATACTTTAATTTTGGACCGAATATTAGGCTTATACTATAAATACAAACAAGCCTTAGTCCCTTATTTGTCTACTTAAGGGTTTGTGATGTCTTGGGTCTATAGAAAACAACAACTTTGTAAACAAAATCCCCATTTCAATTACACACAGCTATAGGGACAGCGTGTCTCTCAAATGAAAATTGACTGGAATCTAATTTTCAAACGCTTTATAATTGTTAGCAGAAAAATGAAGATTTCTTTCGTCTTTCAAATAATGTTTATTATTAAATTTTCAACCTCAAGTATTGCATTTCTAGCATTCTGATTGGTTCACAGGAGTGTGGAAATATGTATTTTGGATACTTGTCCCGGACAAGTAAATATGAAAAATCTATTTGCCTGGACCCCAAATCAACTTGCTTTTGAATTGTTTGAGTTCCACTCCATTATTTCTAACTATTAAGTTTGAATACTGATAACTCCTCTCCGTAATTACGCCAATATTAAAATGACAAAAATCTGGAAAATCTCGCCGTAGTACGGCGTTATTACAAAACAAGACTTTAGAGCATTACTGTATTGGAAGTTCAGACCCAAGAAAAAACTTCTTGTCCGTGGACAACTAAACAGCAAAATTTCACTTGGCCGGGTCCCCAACATATCGAGTCGGGCATACGATTTCCACACCCCTGGCTCACTCAATATCTGTTATCACAGGCATTAACATTAATGGTTGCCCAATTGCCTGGGGCAAGTAAGACCTGTTGTCTGGCAACTATTACCAAATCCAAATTTGCCCGACGGGACAAGTGCAGTTAATTGCGAAGTTGCGGATTGTATATCTAGCATGTAAAGTCTCACCGATAAGCTTGAAAAGTATGGGCAAGTAAAACTTTTTGGGGGGCAAGTAAAATTCAAGTGTAAGTTGACCTGTACAGGACAACCAAAATTTAATATTAATGTCAATCCTTGTATCAGCTCATATGCCGGATAAACATATATGGAAACTAACAAAAAAATCTTGTTTATCAATTTATTAAAAGTTTTTTGCTATTTTCAAGTATGGAAGGGTTTGGAAAACTCATAAAATTGAAAAAAAAAATTATTGCATTCATGCTTGTTGGATATGAGGTGATTATAGCCAACTTGGTGCTACGTTCCTCGTTGGCTATTAATTTTACCATCTCATATCCAACATGCACTCTTGGAATAATTGTTAATTAAAAACATAAAAAATATATTTTGTCCTCGATTAAGAAATAGCAATGTTTTTCTGGACAATTCTCCCTACCTCGGACAAAAGAAAGGATCAGTTTGGAAGCAAGGCAAATATTAATAAGATATCTGATATTAATAAGATATCCGAGGCAGATATTAATACTTAAGATACTGTATCTGAACAGCAACAACAATGCAATTAATACTGGTTTTGGGGTGAACTATTGTCTTATTCTACAATTAACTAAAAATTACCCAGACCCTAACTTTTATATTTATTCGAAATGAAACTGCATTATATTTATAAAAAATTAGAACTGAATAAGGAAATTTTCCCATAAAAACTTGCATTTTAAAACATGAATAATAAATAAATGGCTGAAGTTACTATGAGAAAAGTAATTATGATCTCGAAAAAAATCAGCATTTTCAACAACAAAATAGTTGTTTCACCATTTTAGGGGCTTGTAATTATGGTATTCCAGCAGAAAACAAACCCAATTGTTTAATCATTTAAAAATGCTCTGAAACTTCACTTTTATAATCAGATTTTCCATCTGTAAAATTATGTTAGGGGTCTCTGGTTTGCAGAACTTTCCCAGGCCAATTTTCAGTTGGGAGATATGCTGTCCCTAGCATTGTTAACCACTCTATTAGTATACCACAGGCAGCCAAATCAAATGTTCAGAAAGATTACATCATTAGTACAGATCTTTACGTAATTTACCAGTCTGAAAATTGCTTTCTTTTTGACCCACCTCCAAAGCTCAAAATAAAGACTCAATTACAGTAAAACTAAATGTATTTTGCTTAACTTTTGTAAATCGATTGTGTTATTTCTTTTCATCTTGATAGGTTTTACAAGATTGTTTTTGTAGTGCAATTTTTTAAAATCTTAAATCTTAGATCTTTATACTTGTCCAAATACATAAGAAAATGATAAGGCAGGCAACTTTGCTTGTTTGTTGATCCTCAGAAAGTGATCAATGCATGCAACAGGTTTCATATACATAAGAAAATCGAAACCAGCGCTCCAAGCTGCAAACATTTCTGTTGTCAGTTGGTGAGTAGATGAAATTATGGTTGACCAAAAATTGTCAAAGTTGTCATCAATTTTCTGACTTCTTTTTTGCCATTAGGGTTTTTAGCTGAATTCCAGACTTTCGATCACAAGATCAAAAACAAAAACTATTCTTTCTAAGAAAAAATAATGGTAAGCAAATTTATTTTCTTGTCAACTTTTTAAAAAACTTACGGCTACCAAAAAGCAACTCATATGTAAAGTAACTAAACTTGGATTTCTGTATTTAAATTGTCACATTCTCAACTTTGATGCTCACATTTGTCCTGATTTTTTGAAGAGATCCAAAATTAATTTGATTACAATACATAATTATGAAGATTATTTTGCATTTTGGTCAGTTGATCTATTGGAATTTTAAGTTGAATCTGAAATAAATATTTTCATTTAGGTTCAATCTATAAATTATATTCTTGTGAAGGCTTCCTTCATCTTTAGAAATAGGTTGCAGCTGCTACAGTTCTCTGATCAATTTCAATAATTTAAGATAAGTTTATTGAAAGATACTGTATATTTTGTTGACTAATCTACAGTAGCTTGAGAAAATATCTGAATAGATATTGTCACAGAATGATATAGTGCGGATTTTTTTGAAATTACGGTAAAGGAAATTTTTGAAGACTTTGAGATCAGATGTTGTGTTATCGGATGTTTCCACATATTTCTAATTCATTACACCTTCGTCAATCATGGCTTCTGTTTTAGCTTTGTACACATCTCTGCATGAGTAAAATGACAACAGTAGAATCTTTGTCTCCTTGTAAAGAGCAACAAAATAAAATAGCAATATTATACCTTAGTTTTATCATTTTATTAGTATTGGCGAAGATAACTCAAAACATATATTGTTTTGATTGTATATATTAATCACTTCTTATTTGTATAATCTTAATGTAATTTATTTTTTAATTACATATGAGCATAAGAGCACCAGGGAACAAATAAGTTTAAAATACAACACAACACTTTTAAATTTTGGTAAAGACATGTTTCGACTTT
>JAOTRI020134594.1:0-11165 GCA_028564885.2 Zoanthus sanctaehelenae
TGGGTTAGAGAAAGCCAAATAATCGTTTTCATACAAAAAATTGTTCAAAATGGCAAAACCTCCCAGTAGTCAGAGGGATAACTGTGTCAGAAAAATGACGTTTAATTCAGGTCGATGTTGTTTAATGTGTCAGAACATGTTGCTAATTTCACTTCTCACAACTCCTACAGCCTAATTTTTGTAATTTTTATCTGGACAGCTCAACTTTTTCTATGCTATAATTTAGATATAATTATTCTCAAACGTAGAAGTGCAAATTATCAGGGTTTATAAAGAACACAACAAGGTACCGGTAATCATAATTTTATGTACCCAGATTTTGAACAGCTGAATGGCTTCTTCAGGCTAATCTTGAACAATAGTTTGAAATGACAGATAAAATGAAAAAATGCTTCAAGTGTTGTAATCATAATATTTAGTATTAAGTGTTTGTTATGGCGTCTCACCATACACAAGATATAAAAGATCTATTTTTTCATTTTATCACCCTAGAAAGTCTATTTGAACCAAATATGTCATATCCTCCTATGGGTCCCCCTGGAGGATATCCTGGTTATGGTTCAGCTCCAAGGCCCCCTTATCCTCTGGGTAACCTGCCAGGAGGGCCAACTATAGGATTTGAGAAGTTATCAATGGGTGGTAATGCTCAACCAAGCTATGGCAATTATCCAGGGGTAAGTACAGACAGTAACTGTAAGTATTTAAAGAAATTATTGTGAATATTAGTATATAGGTAATCATATGGTATCGAGTTCAATTTGAAATTCATTTGCCAAAGCGGCTTATGCAATTTCAGCTTTTTGAAAAACTCACAAGTGCAAATTAATTCAAAGTTACTTATTAATAATGTACTCACAAAAATTTCAAGATACCTTGTCGTGAAAATCATTTACTCGATCGTATATTTTGCTTTTCTGACCCTCACCCTGTTTTCTGAACGGGCAACCAAAAAGCCGTGCTTCCAGTGTGTTTCTTAAGGTTTGGAAAGTGAGGTACACTAAGTGAGAAAACAGGTACAGTTTAGTTCACCTGGGTTGGAAGCCATCAAGCATTTGCTGGGGAAAAATGGTACTGTCGTTGGGGAACATCGGTACAATTTACCAATGTACCGCCCTTAAGAAACACACTGGCTTCTCTTAGAAGTTTTGCTTTTAGAGCAGGTTTAGAGCTGAGAAAATCTACTCAAGGCACACTTCATTGCCTGCCATTTTAAATTTAAAATTATTTTTGCTAGAAACTGGTTTGTGTACGTGTAATTAATGTGAACATGTTGCTATGATTTGATTGGCCCATTCAAACTTCTATTGTTTCTTAACCAATCGGAAAACATTAATTGTAATCTGCTCTCATGTTAAACATTTTGCACTCGTATTACAGAAAAGCTACACTCCTTTCTCAGCCAGTCAGAATCGTGTATATTTATTTATTACATAATTTATTTAATCATAAACCTGACAAAACTACTTGATTTTTATCGGTGAAGAAATTTGTAATTATGTGCAATTACAACCTCAGACATTTAAATACCATTGGATAATAAACAATACAGTGCTAATTAGCCATGAAAATACAGATTGAAGTTTCCGTGACAATTAGGAAGGGAAGTAACTAAATTTCAAAAGAATGCAAAGAACGAATACCTGCAAGAGTAAGGCTGTTTGGATGACTGTGTGAAATGCTTTGCTTTAAATAAATAAAGACAATTTTGAAAGTAAAATAATTGTTTCATAGCTGCCACAATGTACAGTTCAACCTCAAGCCTTCTGACTATCTCCTGCCAGTGACCCAACACCTTGAGCGTGTGACACACGCCTCAGCACTTTTTCACACGCTCACACGCCCGATCGTTCCATTCACACGCCTCAGACCTGCTCATTTGTCTAACTTTGTTGCTTCTTTTGTTTCCGGACGCTTAATGAAATAAAATGTTTTCAAAACATGAATATTGCCTCTCATTTTAGTTTCAACTCCTGAATTTGTGTTTTGTCAGGTAAGTGTACCCCAGTTTCTTTGCACAACTCGTGTGATACCGGTCACGTTTTGGTCCCCCTCTATTAACTATCATCCAAATAAATTAACGCTATATTCATAATTGAAAAGAACTAACGATCCATTAAAAATGAAGAAAATCGCCCTTTCTGGGAATTAAATTTTCAAAATTTCCTGAGGAAGCATCCTCCCGAACCCTTCCCCTTCCCCCTTGAAATTTCACACGCCCAACATTTCTTCAACCTTGGAATCTCTGACATTAACCAATCAGCGTGCGCCATTTGATCCGAAGTAGCACTTGCCATATAATAAAACACGATAATAAAAAAAGTAAAGCGTTACGCTTGAACTTTACTTTGTATTTTCTCTGGGAATCTGAGCCTGTTTGTTAGCTGTATCGTGCTGATGAGGCCCAATGAGGCTAACATTCAGGCTCACTATTTTTTTAAGGTTTTTCAGTACGGGTTTAGTCCCTGCTAGGCCATAGTGCCCTATTTAGTGGCTATATCATAACCAGCACGCATGTGCAACACAGTCATATAATAAAAAAAATCAGATTATCTCAATTAAAAAAACATGTCAAAAGCTTTACTACATAAGCTGATACTTTCCGACATAAGAACAATTTAGAAATTTTCAAACATGAACTGATTAGGACTAACTTCACTTATGGTCATAGATAAAATAAACTGTTCAAACCACCAAAATCAACAAAGCGGTTTTACCTAAACAAGGGTAAAAGACACTCAAGGTCCTGATGTGGCATACAATCCAGTTGCGATGCTAAGCAAAATCCCACAGTGAAATACTGCAAAACAATCAAATATATAACTGCATGTAATGCTCTTAATAAACAAGTCTTTGTGGTTCTAAGTGGAATACATTTTGAAGACATCCAACGTCACTTCCCTTTAAAATAGTGAGAATATCCATGGTGCTTCGAGTAAGCTATTACTTAAGGCCACGTATGTATTTCTATTCAATAGTTTGAGGGATGGAGGTACGTTAACTTAAAACATACAATTTCTGCTAAATGAAATCCTGGCAGTTAGGTAATGCATCGGCAGTAATGATGTAACACCGTTTTAAAACAAATTTTAAAAAGAGCGGTTTAATTCACACAGATTATCTGTAAGTTTTAGCCGTCATTTGCTAGTGCCTGAACTCATTTTAAGGACTAAGTATTATATATTTTCGACTTAGAACAAAACGATAACTTGTTTCGGTGTTTCATCAATACTAGTCTAAATCACTTTAGTTAACTTTTTAGCACTACCAACTAACTAAAGATGTACACTATTAACGGTGGCAAGCAACATGCCTACAACATGTTTAGTTTTCAAACAGTTTTGTCCCCAATTTATTTGTATATGTAGTGTTCTTTTTCTTTTGAATTTTGTAATCACAGGCCTTTTTTACCATGCCAAAAAAACATACAAAAATACTTTCTTTTTGCGTAGAAGTTGCTTTACTAGTTTCTTCTAACAGAGAGTGATTTCTGCAATTTCACTTTTATTGTAAGTGAAAATGTTGTACTGTTACTGGGAAAAAAGTAAATAAGTGTTAAATTTGTTCACTCAATTTCAAAATGTCAGTCACAAATTGCTTTTTTACTACAGTGTAAAATTATTTCTATAAAAACACTGACGCAAGGATTTGAACTGCTGATTGCAAGTATGTATAACGAAATTCGAGTGAGAGCCGACTAACACAGTAACAAAAACTACTTTAATGAACTTCATTTCTTGTCAGCTCAACTTTACAAGTGCTTCTAAAATCAGAAAAACACGAGAGTTTTTTCAGGATAACTGTTTCAAATCCAAAACTTATGAATATTTTAGGATACTGTATATACAAGCTTTTAAAAGCATCTCTCAGGTCTAACTATTAACCAACTATTTCGGAAAATGTTTCGTTTTAATAAATGCTGCACACAAACAAGTTTCTCACCCAATGTTTATATTTGTGTCTTGTTATCAACAGATGGAATAATTAAAAGTTCTCTAAACGAAACGTCAGGTGCTCCAGTTTAAGTATTGCTCTTACAGCCATCTTCATGTGTGAGGAGAACGTTAATAACATTTTGATTTTAAAACAGAATTTCAAAAAAAATTGACTAGACTCAAAAACCATGAGTTTTTATGTAATGGACTTCCATGGCACTACGCAGTATTAACAGGTTTCCTAAGTACAATAAGTATTAAAACAATAGAATAACATACAAACTAATAACGATAACATAAAAGCGAAAAATGTACAAAATTAATGATAGCAAACCAGTTGCAAGTCATCCTCTTTGGAAATGTCAAATTCCTATGCAAAAAAAAAAAGTCAATTCAATTTTTTTCTCAAAATGTTAAAAGGTTTACACTTTACACATCGTTCTTGAAATTAATTGCGCTCATTTATTCCATGCACTGTTTTGATAATTATCAAACCAATCATTCATATCACGGTCAGTACCAACTGCTATTAAATATGTGCCTCAAAGCTTCACTTCTCCTTCACTATTTATCTCTTTTTAGGGAGGATTTGTTAAGTATATCATCGTGGCTTTTCCACCTCATTTGGGCACTGCTAAACAGCGAAACAGGGTTGACAAAGTTTCAAAATTCGTATGTTTCAAATTAAAGGAGTTATAAGTATTTTCCCAATGTCACGTGACTGGTGACATCATCATTTCTTGATTGACAGTTGTCAGTTTGTGTTGTTGTTTAAGCTGCTTTAGTATTTAACTGTTTTAGAACGTAAACAAACAATACGGCAGACTAGGTTTTGTTCCTACCCAACTACCCAAAAAACCCTGTTTCGCTGTTTAGTAGTGCCCACCTCACTTGGTTTACTCATGTAATTTAGAAATTCAGAGATTTAGTTTCTTACCACTATCAAAAGCACAAACAACTCCGACATTGAGACAAAAATATTAACAAAAATTACAATGTACCATGTGTTTGAAAATGCACCCAAGATTTATCTACAGAATTTTCTTGATAATGTCGAAAACAATATTAAAAAGATTTTACCTCTCCTGTTAGGTAATGCAGAATCCTTCTTCTTATAACGAAGGGTCTCGACTCGTCATCCACACAAGCATCGTCTTCCATACACGAGCAAAATTTGCAAAGAAATTTGGCACAAGCACCTCGTAGCTCCAACCGTGCTATAAATGTTGAATATTGACATAGAGATAATAAAATAATACAAACAATGACAACAAGAACAAAAGTGAAATAAAGAATAAAAATAATTAAAACATACGACTAATAACAAAAAATCATTAACAAAATGTCATAACAATACTTGAAGACAATAAATAACAATAACAAGAAGAACAATTGTTATTATGATTGACAGTTCTCAATTCAAATATGAATGCGGGCATCAATCAGCTACCATAAACCTCACAAATACTTGAGGCAGAAGTTATAATTGATATCGCTATATTCAGAGTCGCTACCACTAAAATGCAATCGCTATTGGTGGAGTTAAAATCGTTGTCGCTGGATTGTAATATCTGTCGGTAGATTTTAATCAATGTATTCTATCGAAACGCCAATAAAAGGTAAAATAATTACTACAATGGTAAAAAATTAGAAGTCGAAAACGTTTCTTTTTAATTTTAAAATTTAAACTTTTTATTATTTTAGTAATTATTTTAACTATTTTAATCATTGTCGCCACATTCTAAAATCTGTTGCTAAATTTTAATCCCTGTTACTAGATTGTAATATCTGTGGCTAAAATTTCCCACTGTTGCTTAATAAAGATTTTTAAGCACTAAAATTTTCTCAACAGGGGCAGTGAGGGGAAGCTTTGTTCACTTTGTGCTTCTTGTGTTGTTTCAAGATTAATGACGAGGTGAAGAAAACTTGTTAGGATGATGTTCAGGAGCTGAAAGGAAAGTTTTTTTTAGTCCTACTGAATCACAGCAGCAACATTAAGTTGTTTCCGTTTCTTCAGGCAGAAATGCGCTTTTGTACAACTCCAGCCTTCAACATCTTGTTTTAATCCAAAAACCAATCAGCTGAAAAGGAAAAGGCCGGGGATGAAGTCACTGTTTTACAAGGGAAAAATGCCTAAGGTCTCCATTCCAAAGTAGGAACAGAGAATATTGGTAGCTCTTGATTACCAAAGAGTAGATGTACCAGAAATTGATGGTTTTCGAGACAACATGGTAGTATTTGATGGTTTAATATAAGATACATAACAGTGCAAGTGATCCAGAGGTAGTGATACAAAAAAATAGTCACTGCAAAGTTACGAGAAAGACGAGTCTGACATATTGGTTTATCCAAGTGTAGTTACCTTTATTTTGAAACTATTGTCCCTGATGGCAATGAAGTATTTAATGCACGCACCTTCGGAAGTATTTACTGGCATGGGGCGTTATATATCAGAATGAAAAAACGTTTTATCTGTGATGATGAAGAGGTGAGATAAAAATATATTTATAAACTGTACTGATTTTCGTCTGCTTAAAACAACTTACCTATGCAGAAGTCTAGTTGGGGGGATACATGATCAAACTGATTTTTTTTTATTTGGAAGCAAGGAAATAAAATATCCATTGGAATCTTTTCAGGCTTTATTTCCAAAAAGCATTAACTCGTTCCAGTCCCTCTCATTATTTACAAGCTATCCTCTGCCCACAAGAAAAATTTTAGCTCCTAAAAATCTTTGTTAAGCGACAGAGGAAAAATCTAGCGACAATGGAAAAATCTAGAGACAGTTTTTACATACTACTTATTAACTGAGAGTCAGGGCCTGACAGGGCAATTCCAGACCGAGGTCTTGCTTCAAGTCCGAGGTCTGGAATTCCATGTCAGGCCCGAGCGGACGAGGTTAATAAGTTATTTATTATATGGCACAAAAATGATTTTTTTTTTTAAAAAAAAAATGCACTCGCTGTTTGCGACTGTGACTTCCGGTTTAATCGCGCGCTTTCCTGTATCAGAGCAAGGCTGAGTTCGTTCGAGTCAAGCGAAGCAGTGATCAATGGCAAACACAGTTTCAGGATTTGAAATGTTTATATTTTACAGCTTTTTTTACCAACAAAAGTTACAAAAGGGAAATCTGCTCTACATTGCTGTGAAATCGAAGTTTAGCTTATTCAAGGAATTTTTTCTATCTCAAGCTGGAAAAAAAAGAAACCAGTTCAAAAGAAAATATTCGAGGTTTTCTGAACTTACAGTTCTACTAAATTGACATTGCCAACGCACAATCTTCGTCATCGCTGTCAGTGATTATACGACGTTTATTAGCTTGGAGAATGATCTTAACAGGACCATTAAAGACTTGAAAGTCTGATAAAAATCGTTGAATACTTCGCTGGAAACCAGTTAACGTACCTGGCTCGTATTCTTCGCCATTTTGACGCCGAACATCTTTGAAAAACCTTGCGAGATGGCGGTCCAATTGGTGAGCCGGTAAGTCAACAATATTTTCGTTTTCTTTTCCAATTTCAACAAGAAAACGGCGGAAGGTGCTTACATTGCTTGTTGTCTTTCTCTCAGTATTTTTAATTTCTTGTTCCTTTACAAAGTTTAACAGTTCTTCCTGACTGTTGCTTTCTTTCTCTTTATTCGCGTTGCTGCTTTTTATTTCATGTGTAGCCAGTTTATTGTCCTCGTCAGGGTAATAGAATTCGCTATCCGAAATTTCCTCTTCACTCATAGAAGAGCGATGCCAGAAGTAGAAGTCTTAAAACCTTAGGAAATATAATAAACTTTACAAGATGAATTTCTGTGTGTGAGCTAAACAAAACAAAACAAAGCCAAGGCTCCGAGAGAAAGAATGACCGTCAGTAAATAAAAATTCTGGACTGCTCATTGGTCCACATTAACCAATCAGCGTGCAACATTTGATCCGAAGTAGCACTTGCCATATAATAATATTAATAGTTTTAAATTTTTTCCTCAAAAAGGAAAGACCTTTCAGCTCTAGTACCATGAGAAAATTTAGTATTCATACTAATTTTTAAATGGAGTTTTGAGAAAAATTTTAATTTTAGTCTTCTGGCAAAGAAACAAGAAGAAACTTGATAGATTTTGAAAAATCAATAACACCGTGACTTTATGCTGAGTAATCACATACACCAATTTCTAGTTCACTAGACTAGGAAATGTTATAGAATGTTTTTAAGAATCGAGAAAGATAACTAAATACAGGATTTGAGTAAATATTTTAAAGTAACGCAATAGCTTTTTCTTAAGTTTATGGTCGTAGTTTTCGAGTTTATGACTTGCTGAATTATAGTAATTCTGTTGTAAAAAAAAAGTTCTTGAAGTCTGTTTAGTCAACTAGTGATTAATTAGAACGCGATACGATCAGTAAAAACTGCTTGAAATATCTAAAAATAGTCTGAAAAAAGTGTTTTTTCAATACTCGAAGATAAAATTCATATTTCCACGCTGTCATGTAATATCCTCTATTTATCATATTGACTTTGCAATTGACATTTTATTAAATCTGTGGGTGATACAATGGGTTTTCTACGGGTACTCCAGTTTTCCTCCCATTGCAAATTCGACTTTCACGCCAAGATATGAGCTGCCGGGCGATTACACATTAGCATTTTGCTAGGAAGAATGGACAACCACTTCCTTTGCAATTGACGTTAAATAGAGTATTTATTTGATTTATTTAACAATCAAATGCGATAACAAGAAACACAATAACAAATAACTTTCTGTTACTAACCAATTTCTGTTTCAGACTGTACATGAGAGTAAGGAGCGACACCAACATCCATATCACTGGAGGAAGTCAAAGTGCTAAACTCCTCGTCAAAACCATCATCCTCAATGAGAACAGTTTTGGGGAAACTCACTTCTGAGGCATCGAATCGTGAACAGCTTCCTGAAGATTTCTCCCACTGCAGTATCCACAAAGAATGAATTAATAATCACGCCCCTGGTTTACTGAGTGACGCTTAAACTACACGACACTAAATGAAAAGTGGGGAACAGAAAATAACCCACACAGATCTATTGTTAAAAATTGGTGTGGTTTGTCTGTTCTAATTCTTCAAACAGCAATATTAATGAATATAACTATTTGTGAGCCGTTGTAGCATATAATTTTAGTCGTCAATGCTTCATGTTAAGACCGGACAAAATTGAGAAGAAAATGAATCATTACTTGCTTGTCTTCAGCTTTGACTTGACAACATCTAAATGTGTCGGCATTAGAAATAAATCATGAAGTTTATTGTTATTTTGAAACAAACATTCCAGTTCATTTTAACCCCACGCGGACTTACTTGGATTGGTATAGTTCGCCTTTTGGTTAATTGTCTATCTTCACTTGGACTGTTGTTGAATATTTTAAAATTAGCATATGCTATCTTATCATATCATTTTCGATAGTTAAGAATCATAAAACAGCTGAATTGGAGCTACGAGGACCTAACAGATAAATAAACTAAAAGAGTTTCACAACACAACAACAACAAAGAATCATTATGCATATTTGTTCTTTTTTAAAAACTACATGTTTATCAACCCCGCATAGAGAAAAGCTTATCAAGACCGGAAGCTTCTACATTTTAGCTAGTTTCAGTTAACATACATGTATGACATTACATGTTATTTTAGAACGGGAAAAATTATGCATGAGGGAGTTGATGAAAAAGGATGAAATAACTGAGAATTGCAATGCGTTCCTAAGTTTGTATTATCGGTCTTTAGAAAACACTAAAAGAATAGGACAACCGTGAGATTATTTCATTGACACCAAAACGGATGCAAGTCTTATTCATAAAACAGTATTTGATATATTGTTCGAGGCATTTTCGAAACAAACCGAATCAAGTGGGCGTTGCAGCCAGACTAAACTGCCAGTAATCGCCTCGGCCATAAAAGCGCACCCAACCTAGCACGTTGATGTACCCTATGAGTATCTCACATTATTACGGTCTGCGAGAACAAAGTTTCCGGCTAGTTGAGCTGAAATCAAAACAGATGTTTAAAAGAAGCAAGCCGTTTTGGCCCTTCTAATGAGAATTTTTGTGTTTGTAAACGGACTGTTTTTCTGTTTTCTTTTCCAATCCTTCACTGAAACTTCACGATGTGCAACCGACAGTGATTGTTGTCGTGCCATCATCGAAGACGAAGTACAATACAGATAAAAGGTCTACTGTTCCAGGTTAAGAAAAGGGATTACTTTTTGTACAATAGATACATTTTTCTGTGACAGCAAGTTGAGACAAGCTCGTTTCTAGTGTTCAGGGAGCTAAGTCCAGAGTAGCACATAATTACATATTTTTAATGAAGACACAGGTTACATCGTTTGGATTTGGCTGGGTATGCTTTGCAGGATTAAAGGATTTTCCACAAGAAAGAGTAGGTCACATTGGAATTTCTCAGAGACCAGATGTATTTGCTTAATTCAGTCGCGTTTGATTTGTTGACATTTCCGAATGAGCAGTTGGGATTCAGACAACGCGATTTAAATGTGATTTCGGTTAATCCGGCTTAAGTTTCATGTCAATGTTTTTACAGAAACAGTTCTTTTTAAAATAAATATGTTTTATACCGTAGAGGAAATGACGTTTAGGACTGCAGTCCTTCATCGGAGTAAAGGGAGAAAGAGAAAAAATGTAGACTTTA
The DNA here is from genome assembly GCA_028564885.2 of Zoanthus sanctaehelenae. NCBI lineage: Eukaryota > Metazoa > Cnidaria > Anthozoa > Zoantharia > Zoanthidae > Zoanthus > Zoanthus sanctaehelenae. The sequence continues at coordinate 10,599 of JAOTRI020134594.1, forward strand.
TATAGGCAGGGAGATGAAAAACTAGCCAATAGAAACAAGATAGCCATGGAAATTAAAAACGAACGAAGAGGAATTATGAATAAATTGGAAAAAAGTGAAGCGTTCATTCATTCCATTGGGATTATGTGTACCCAATCGGTAAATAAATAGCACCTCTTTGGTTTTGCAATTTTAAGGTTACGAAAGACAAAGGCGGCTCAGTTGTTGTTTGGCGTGCGGACTTATATAAGCAGGAGGCTCTCTGTTAACTTTCCAATACTTATTTTTATTGTGAAGTTGACAAAGATCTTACAACTAACACTAACCCCCGTACATCACACATTTATTTTCTCCCTAAAAATCACAAAATCAATAAACCTGGCCGTCCCATCGTTTCTGCTTGTAGTTTCCCGACTGAGCTTATTTCCGTCATGTTGCCTATAGTTAAATTCCTACCCACTTACATTAAGGACACCTTTTATGCTCACAATATTTTCAATGATTTTCAATGATTCACCATGGATGTTAAGTCTTTGTATACTGTTATTCCTAACGCTGAGGGACTTCGCGCCCTTCGTCATTATTTTG
>JAOTRI020134605.1:0-11165 GCA_028564885.2 Zoanthus sanctaehelenae
ACATTATTTTCACGTTTTCAAAATACCGGACGGGGGGGGGGGGCTTAAGCCCCCCAAATAATAACTTTTGATATTGTGTACTATCTTTAACAAAATTTTAATCTATAGGTGACTTTCAACTGACGTCATGGCGGCCATGTTGATGCCCTCAAACAAAAGAATTTTGATGATTTCTTTTGTTTAGGGAACCAACATGGCCTCTTTGTCTATTGTCTTTTGTGTTTCTTGGGTTATGGGCGAAACCCAAGAATAGCTATCTATAATACTACTCCAAAACTATACATCAGTTACAACTCCCATGCATCTAGTCTAATGCCAAACTACCGTGTTAAATCTAGCTGTAAAAGGATGACCTTGTAAAGTGTTTCTCTTTTCAAAGCGGACACCGGTTACGCGGTGGTTCACTCAAGAACTTGCACTTTTCTATTTTTTTTTTCAACTCAAATTTTTTTGGCTTACCTCTACACGGATCGCTCCTAGCGAACATTTCAGTTGTTATCAAAGCTAGTCCATAAATCACAAAATGACTACTAAACCTGAAAAATTAAATCATTCCTTGTATTATGTCTTGTTGTGAGTTTTCAGCATCATCAGGAGCCTCCCATAAGTAGGAGCGAGCAACTGCCATAATATGGCTATGTCACGGCGTTTTCACGAAATAGTTTATTTTTAGATCGCTTGTAGCAGGAAATTTCAAGAAAAGGTTCAGTCCGGGAGGAATCAGACAATTCATACAAATTAACAATGATGTTATTGATTAAGTATGGCCGCATGTGATTGCTTTGAATTCGCAATAACTGAACTAAAAACATTCGGTTCGTAAAAACGCCGTGACGCTAGAACATTGAAGTTTCTCGCTCTTATTTATGGGTTCCTGGTATCATAGAAAAATTACAGTTCTCTTTGTTATTTTCCAAATTAAAATAATTTGTATTTGTTTTAAGGTGGCTCCAAGCTTTAAAACGATATCCAGAACAGCTTCACACCCGTTGTGTGCGGCCAACTTAGGAAAATCTTTGCTTAGCAACTAAAATAATCGGTTTATATTTTGCTGCCGAGAAGTAAAAGTTTTATGACAGTTTATGTTCTTTGACTACAAATGGCTTTGTTTTCACAGTCTTGGATTCCCGATTCCATAATATGTACTTCGGATTCCAGATACTGGATTCAAGATTCACCTCCGACGGATTCCGGATTACAAAAGGTCTGTTTTCCAAGACTCCGTAATTCTAGAATTATATGTTTTGATTCCAAACTAAAGAATAGGTCTACGGGGTTCACATACAAATATGTTCTGGATTTCTGATTCCACAAACAAATATCTTCAGGAGTTTGGATTTTACAAACAAATATTTTCTGTATATCGGATTCAAAGAGCAAATTTTTCTTGGATTCCGGGATCCGGATTAATTTACCTGAGGTAAATACAGGCTTCTTGGGTAGCTTTAGCAAATGATAGATCATTATTAACCACAACTCTCGGTACTACATGAACTATTTAAATCTCTCGTCTGCGGAAGCACTAATTCAATTCTTGCTATGGTCAGTAACCCTAATTCCTATACACTAGTCGCTTTGCTATCTCCGGGCCGTGTGTTCCCAATATTGGTATGATAAGGATGCTTGTTGAATTTTTTAACCCTCTCAGTCCCATTCAGTATTGCTAAATTCTCCCTACTTGTTCCCATGCTTTTCATTGAACAAGTTTGAGAGGATTTTACTTTTAATCTTCTGTAATTTGCTTTGTTTGATCAAGTCTCAGTTTCTCATAACCAAATGTTTTAGTTTGTATGTGTTTTGTTAGGAGAAGTCGGATGTTGATAACCGACTGGGACTGAGAGGGTTAAGGGTCAAAATTGGCAATTTTGAATTTTTAGTGGTTTTGAGAAAGATATTGAAGTTATTTTCATGGGGGTCATTTTTTGGTATGAGGTATTTTTTTAGGGTCGAGAAATTTTACGCTTTGGTATTTTTATAGGGTATTTTATTCACATTTCCTGACCAGCATCCCTATGATCCTTTTTACTCCAAAGTACCCCCCCATCACCCTGGGATTGCTATTCTTACACATTTAAAATATCATCAGTAAAGGTGGCTGATCGATTAATGAGAAATGTCTCTGCTAATCCAGTGGGCACTGCACACGAGTGACTTTGAAGTTCTTTGTTGTCCAAGAAATGTTTTTTGTTGTTTATTTAGTTAAACAATTATAAACAATTATAAATGAAGTTATACTAGCTAGAAATTGTTTATCGATATAAATTAACTCAATTTTGTAAATTGTAAATAAGCCATACTCAAGTCGATTTGATAGATATATATTAACATTGATAAAACAATTCCCCCAGACTGTGAGACATCAAAAAAGCCTAGGCTAGATAGGGTTAAACATTGCCTTAACGGCGCGTTTTTCATGCTATATTAATCATTCTGTGTCAAATTATTTTGATTGTAGGTAATAATTATTTTTTCTTCAACAAAAGTTAATCATTTTGTTTTGATCCTTGTTTTCGTTATGTAGAATCTACAACTAAGAATAAATTTCATACAATGGAACGCACATCTAAATGAGCTTACCATATTATCCAAAGAAGAAGTGTAGTCACTCGATATTCTGGGGTGAAGAGATCCAATAAACGCCCCCTTTGCATCTACAGTAATAAAAAATGCCTTGGTTCATTCTTCGTCAACGGCGGAAAGAAATTCGCGCCAAAACCTAACAGGAATGTTGTTCTACAATGTGGTCAGCAATGCCATGTTAAAAAATTAACCAACGACTGTATCACTTACAAATGTAATAAAACTAACCACAAATGCACTGAAATTTAACCACAAATGTAATAATTATAAAATGTTAACTGCAAATGTAATATATCAGTTACTGCAAATGTAAAAACCACAAATGTCATAACATTTTAGTTATAAAAATTATATATTATGAAAAGCATTATTAAACCAACTTAGGAGATGTTATTGTAAGCCATGCCAATATTAACTAAAACTTACTTGATACTCTTCTTAGACGTGGAGGTAGGGGTGGGGGACGCCAGAGTCTCTATGGTTACTATGCAGGGTTTGAGAAGACCAACCAATCACAGACAAAACAAACATGAATAATAAAAAAAGGCCCTGTTACACGAGAGCAATTTTTTTCCGCGACTTGCAAAGCAATGCTGAAGATAACAAAAAATTGCAAGTTGCTATGACATGTTAATCGAGGGAAATTTTTTGTGCAACTCGCAATTCTCTCGTCTGCTATCTACAATAAAACCAGTTACATCAGTGCACTATTATGTTTGAGTGATTTGATTGGCTCTTCACACTGGTTGCGACATTGGTGTTACGAGGCAGGTTGCTCACATCATGTAACACGATGCAACTGGCTTCGCAACGTTGCGAAAAGTAGAAGTTTGTTTAACTTTTTCCGTAACTTACAACGTTGAGTTGAGTAGAAAGATGTAACACTTGCAATAGGGCCTTAAATGGCTGATAATTAATTTGTTAGTGAACCAATATAAATTAATAGGAGCTCAGATTAAGCCAGCAACTTGAGCTGTAGACAACTGTTTCGTCCTTTTTAAAACTCGTCAGTACGGTGTAGGAAGCAATGAGTAAACATCCAGCTAAACAGTTGTTTTGGCAAACCAAAACTTTACTCACGTTAAATAGGCCACTTAAAAAGGACAAAAAGCTCACGTGCACGACAACTGGCCCTGTTACGTTTTAAAACAACAAGCAATGTTCTGTGCCGATTATTATTTTAAATTGGTGTTAATCGAGAAGCTGTTGTCCATCACCGCTATCCTCACGCGCCATGTCAAAATGTCAAGACAGTTTAAGCAAATGATAGTTTTTTTAAAAACTTATAATATTTTGTGACTAAAACTTTGTTACATTTATGGTTAATTGTTTTATTACATTTGCCTGGGTGATACAGACGACGACACATGAAGGTATATTTGGAGAATTGTCACAAATATGTAAAATGAAAAAAAATTGTTACCTGCTAGGGTACAAGGGCACCTTAACAAGGGTAGACGGGTACTTTGGGGGGAGGGCTTATATATTGTGTGTATGACTGGGAGGGAAGGGGAAGAGGTACTCTATCACAAAGTTTCTAAGACTAAACAATTGCCAGAAAAAATTGGTATATATATGCCCCGAGCGGGAATCGAACCCACGTCTCCCTTATCACTAGTCGGGCGTGCTAACCACTACACTATCAGGAACCACCACGCTGGCAACATAGCAGTTTCATGATTAGTATAGTGGGTTAGCGCTCGGGGCATATATACCAATTTTTTCTGGCAATTGTTTATTCTTTCTATGTGCTACTGAACAACACACATTGATATATGTTTCTAAGACTAACTTGCAGTTTATTTCGGTGTCTTTTCGCTTGTTTGGAGAGTCTGTTTTCATAATGAATATAATTAAAACAAAGATGGTTGTCTGCTAATCCTTTTAATCCCAGTTTTACCATGTTAAATTCTCCCAACTTGTTCCTATATTTTCTATTGAATAAGTTTGAGAGAATTTTACTGTTAATCTTCCGTAGTTAACTTTGCTTGATCAACTCTCAGTTTCTCATTGCCAAATGTTTTATTCTGTATGTGTTATGTTGGGAGAAGTTGGGTGTTGATAACCGACATGTACCCATGCACGTCTCAGCAACTAATGAAAACCTCTAATAATAGTGATTCACCGTCACAATAGACTTCTATGGGTAAAACCGCTGAATTTCTACTGGCACGCATTTGGCCTGAAGGGCGGCCATCAAAGCAGCCTTTCAATTCAATTTGAAATAAAAGATAATTCTGCCAAACAGAAAATATTAACAAACACAAGGAAATGAATTATTCGTCTATGCACAATTTTTTCTAAATATCCGAAAGTTTTTTGCTCAGTCTAAAGTTATTGAAGCAAATACTGACTTGTGAGTGATCTGAGGCAACAAGTTTACCATTCGGCAAACTTCCCCTGTTTTCCTTTGCAATTTGATCTAATATCTCCAAAGCTTTATCTGTTTTGTCTGCTGCCATCAAGTATCTTGGTGATTCAGGAAGAAACTAAAAAAGCAACAAAAAAAGCAAAGTCAAGATTTAGCGAGAAAAATTATTTTGATAGGCTAACGTATCAATTGGGAAAATGTGGATAAAAAAAACTTAACGCGGGTAAATTATCTTTGCTCATATCTTATTTATATTTTATATATTTTATTTCCTGCTTTACCTAGCCTAAAAACAATAAGGCATTAAAGTTAAAAGAAACATTATTTCAATTTATGGAGTTAATTTATATAGAAATGAATGGATAGTTGTTTTAGTATTTACCAAAGAAATGGAATAAAAATGCACTTTTTAAAAAAAAAACACTACAACGCAAAGTTTTTTTTATTTATACCATACGCACTTCCTGTCATTTTAATTCAACTAAATGTCTTGAATATCGCAAATTAAGGCGTTTTCACACAAGAGACCCAATGGAAGCGCAAGAACATTCACACCAGCGACGCAAGTGATGCAAGCTACGTAGGCGCCTGTGTCTGCGTTTGCGTCATCCTCATTCACACTTGGAAATTTGTGAAGCAACAGCAAACGCAAGCGCAAGGTGTGTGCAAGAAAAAAGATATTTTCCTTTTTCTTGCGGCTGTGTCTGCGTCAAGTTACATTCACACTTGTTTTTATTGCATCTAAGTCTGCGCTTGCGTTTGCATCTCTAGTGTGGAGACGCCTTTACAGAAACCAGTCAGGGCGCGCAAATATGGATGTCCGTTGCTTTAGTAAATATACTTACATACACGAATTTTTAATAAGAGCCAGTTGATTTTCCCGAGACTTATTGTTTTTAAATTTTTTTGGTGATTTCAGCCTCATATTGTTCTTAATTCTGTTCCTATTTCTAGCTGCTATAATTTAAGAAAAAACATAATAGAAACAATTAGTGCATTGTAAAACGCAGCCTGCGAGGCTGCCGGCCCAAGCTCCTTCAAAATAGAGTGTCTGGAACGCAGGCTATGCAAAACTTTACAATAAAACTGCTAACTACCGCGCGTGTCGTTTCTTGTGTTTTATATTGTGTTGCTAAGCTAAATTTATGTTTTAGGTAAGTCTTTTAGTTAGAGAGAAGCAAGGCCGTAAGTAAAGATACTTAGCAAGACCTTCATAAAGTTCTACAGGCGCTACTGTGATTAGGTGCGGAAGTAGCATCAGTCAAGGAAATTAGAGAGTCGACCTGAATTGTTTGACATTCGATTTTATCCTTTAAATGTTATATTTAGATGTTAATCTGTTAAGTCAAGCGCCTTTATGTTTTTCACACGCGAAAGTTTTGAAGTTGTCTTGAGGCGTATGCCGCGAATACTGGTTTTAACTGATTATCTACGAACGCATTCTGCAGAGGCTGCATTTTAGTATCCACAAATCATGCGCAGTTGCTCACCTTTGAAAGTAGTAGAAAGAGCAGTACTGGAAGTGAAGAGAAAAAAAGTAGCCATCTCCAGCCAAGGCTTGGCATCACTACCAGTGCTAAGATGATTTCAACACACGCTCCTACTGACCAGAACAGCTGCGCAAACGAAAAGTAATTAGCCAACAGTTTCAAAGAAACCAGCTTCGTGTTCATTTTTTTAGCTATCTACAGTCGCTCCTGTCCAGTTGAAGGTGGAATAACAAGCGCTAATAATCCATAATCAAAGTTAAGTCTCCATAAAGCCTGATATTAGCCAAATAATTTGAATGCGGTTTTCTTTTTACGGTTATTATATTAAACTAAATCTAGATATATTTATATATAGCACGAAGCCAGCACTTATCTCAGACTCTTTAATATAACTTATTATAATAAATAAGATATACAAATACTTACGGAGAGAAAAAACTCAGAAAAAATCTGAGCTGCAAATTTGCACCCAGGGGACCCTCGTACTCATTTTCAGCTTTGGCAGAAAAGAAAGTCGTTTCTTTATTTAGTTGTTGTTGTCAATTACTATTGTTATTCATCATTGCTAAATATTGTTACGTAGAGTAATGTCATTTTTTTAAAAAAATACACACCACTTACTGAAAGAAGGTTTAGTAAAGTTCCTCTTTTCTTCATTGGAAGAAATTCCAACCACAAATTAATGCTGAAACAAAAAAATAAAACTCTCAAATAAATATGTTTTGCCAGCTAAAACTAAAATTTTTTCTCCAACTGATAGATGTGAGTTTAACTGTGGTTGCCTGTAGAGTAATGCAGAGTAAAAGTCGTTCTCTCTTTCCCTGTACGGGAGTATGTTACACTGTCCAAACGAAAATCGTATACTCGTTTAAGGAGCTGAAATTCTCCCTGAAGGATACGATGTTTAGACTGGTGCTCGAACACATGATAAAAAATCAAGGAGTTAAAATATCATATTTTGGATAAGCATAATAATCCTGAAAGTTGGTTATTCTATTAATGTTTCGGTGGAGTGTGCCGCCCTAAGTTCAAAACCCTGATACTATTCCAGACTTATAAATGTTTAAAATTGATATCCTATCCCAGACCTTTAAGTCATTAATTCATCAGTACATTGTATTTTCTAAGTCATCATTCTTACATTAAATAATTTCTTTTTATGGCACTTTTTATTGATTCTGACACGCGGCTAAAATGTCTTCAGTGTAAAAAGAACTAAATTTTATCATTTTTATAGCTTTGATAAATTGTATATACCCTTAAAGTGTAGAATTACATGCCTTACAATTTTGGAAATATTTTAGACTTCGATCGAACGCCGGTGCTTGACGTCTATGCGCAGGTGCGTAGCTACCTGTAAGTCCGGGCGAAGTAAAGCGAAGTACCAGTGTTTTTGAAACCCTAGCAATTTTCATCATCCAATTTCTAATTTCATTCGGAGTGACAAAATGGCCCCTCGATATCATTCTGCTGGACTTGCTTCTATTTTTTATTCATTTAAAACATCACCACATCGCAGACATTGACATAGACAGCTGATGGGAGTGGTGAAGTCGATCGACCTTGGAATGGCTGGAAATGCTTCCAATCAATTCATCATTACAAAAAAACTTTTTGGGTATCTCTTTTGACTTTTGCCTGACCAAGTTAACCAAATAATGAAATTATGCAAACAATGAGTTTGTTATCGAGCTTTGTCAGTTTCATACTTACACTTCTAGCTTTTGATATTTAATGGACTTTGTTAATTCAAGTTATGCTGTAAGGGAAATTTTGGATGAACGTGTTCGTTAAATATGATTGGGTTCTTGAAATGAATGTTTCTTCTGTTAAAACTCGATGGATTTTAATTTGTTAGCACAAGTTACTTTGCCTGTGACAAGCTCTTTCAACGGTCGACCTGTAGCGCAGGCTCATGACACTGTCTGTGTTGCTCGTACCCAGACCTCGCATACACACAGCCTCTGTAAGCTGCCTTCTCGTTACCTTCGCCTCTTCGTTCCGCTAACTCGTTGGCAAAAAGATAATAAAAAATACGTTTTTAATTTAATTTAGTTTATTTAGTAGAAGACTGATAATCAGACAATCTATTGGCTTGACGATTCTAAATATTTTTCTGCGTATTAATCTTAATTTGAGAAACACATCAGAGTTGAGATTTGTTTCAAATCTATAGTTAAGGCAAAAACAAAAAAACTTACCACTGTGCTACTCCCCCCATGCCTATTCCGACAAACGCTCTGAGCAACATGATCCAGTAATAGCTAGGGGAGAATGTGCTGAGGAAACCTGCCACAAAGATTACGATTGAGCAGCTCACAATTTCCTGCCAACAACATATGAAAATTATGAATTCCATCGATAAAGGTAATTGCAGTAATTTCAGAAAAACGGGGGAATTAAGGCAAGACGGTAGAGGCTAAAGGTAAATCCTTTCACGAGTCTAGTGCCGTATGGGGCCGGCGCTTATCTCCGTCCGTAGTATTAAGCGGATATAAATGTCTTTGATTCCACCTAGACGGGACGCTAATCCATCGCAGGTTAGCTCCCAGCAAACGCCAGTGCTCATTTGCCTGTCCCGTAAGGATGGAAAGCTGAGTTGGCTTAGGCGGAAAAGAAGGTCACACTAATATTTGAATCTCGGCAAAGTGCCGGGATCGAACGACTTTGTGGCTGCAAATCAGAGATCTTACCAACTGCACCAGACAGTAGAGTTTAAGGCCGGGTTAATGCTTGCTAACAACGTGGTTTTATTTCTGATATTTTGTATAGTGTAAACTGGCTCTTACCTTCTTTCTACCAAATTTGTCAGACATATAGCCCCAACACCAAGTGCTACATGTCATACCCGCAAACACAACCTATATGAAAAAGAAAAAAATAGTTTAACCAATCGACGTTGTCATTTCAACTGAATAAGTTAGATAATTATGTTATATGATAACTGATAAGAAAATAGAAAGGTCAAACAAATAAGATAATTGAAGATATAAAAAATCAAGCAAGATAGGCAGGTCAAACAAGATGTAGTAATAAAGTCAAAAAAGATACATAAATCACTAACAATGCGCATACGTTTTTTTCATAAATAGTAATTAAATAAAACAGCTGGATTTTGTTAGCGTTTTAAGTCACAAATTATGAGATCAAGTAGAATGCAATACGGTTTCTGTGCTCTTGTGTACGTTTTACAAGTTTGAAATAACGGGGTCTATTTAAAGTGAAGGGAAAGAATGATCAGGACGAAATAGCGGGGTACAACTTATATCCTAAATGAAATGCTACGTCGTTGTTTCTACAGAACTCCAGTTTTATAATTTCTTTCTTTCTCTCTTTCTTTTTTTCTCTCTTTCTTTCTTTCTCTCTGTCTCTCTCTCTTTGTTTCTTTGTTTCTTTCTTTGTTTCTTTCTATCTTTCTTTCTTTCTTTCTTTCTTTCTTTCTTTCTCTCTTTCTTTCTTTCTTTCTTTCTTTCTTTCTTTCTTTCTTTCTTTCTTTCTTTCTTTCTTTCTTTCTTTCTTTCTTTTCTTCTTTCTTTCTTCAAGAATTCACCAAATGTTTTCAAAGGGTCAACCGTAATTTAGTAAACTGCCATTTTATATCCTAATGTTACCGTTGTGATCAGTGCTTCTTCCCAAGAGGTCAAGTTCCATTCACATCGTATGGCGGGTGCCAGTATCGCCAAAATGGTAACCTCCATTGAGTCCGCCACCTTGTAAACAAAAGACGTCTTAGTGCAAGCAATCTTGGATAATCAGGTGTCCAACTTACAGTAATTAATGCATTTTTGTGTCTATGAGAATGAATAACAAGAAAACTTCACAGTTATCTTAGCCCTCAGGCTCTATTATTAACTACAATTAATCTAGTTTTTATATTATAACTTAATTAAAAAGAAACAGGCTTCAATGTAAATAGAAATAATCTTAAATAGACACAAAATGTAACAATTTTTTTAATGAGCAAATAAAGTGACTCTTGATTCCTGAATGATTTCGGAATTTTTTGAGTTCGTAAAAAAAAGTTTAAGGAACTTTTTTTGATTATTATCTGTGTAATCATATTTTTTATTATAGAAAGAATTTCCACTTCTCTAACGTGTCAGGTCACCCCAAGCCTCAGTTTCATGTAGAAGCTTAAATGGTTACCATTCAGGAACTGTAAAATGGTCTATTGTTAAATGAAATAACAAGTGACATGTTTTCCACGAGAGAATACTATATAATTATTCTATCGCATGTGTCAGCTGGTGAAAAGATGCAATGCCACCAAATTTTTATGAAATTCAAACAATAATTTCTTACTTAATACCAAAGTATATGAATTTGACAAACATGCAAGAATAAAAAATGAAGTGAAATAACAAAACTTGATCAATTTACTCAGATAATTCCAATACTATAGAATTAAAATGTATAATGTTTTCTAAAATACAAAATTACTCTTTACCAGGAGCCCATAAGTAGGAGCGAGCAACTCCCATAACAGACCTATGTTACGGCGTTTTCACGAACTGGTTTATTTTTAGATCGCTTTTAAAGTTTTAGCAGGAAATTTCAATAGAATTTTCAGTCCCGGAGGCCTCAGATAATTCATACAAATTAACAATGATGTTATTGATCAAATTTGGACGCATGCGATTGGTTTGAATTCGCAATAACTGAACTAAAAATAAGTCGGTTCGTAAAAACGCCGTGACACTAGAACATTGAAGTTGCTCGCTCCT
>JAOTRI020134616.1:0-11165 GCA_028564885.2 Zoanthus sanctaehelenae
TATATATAGTTTAATTCATAGAAAGTGCGGTGTACGGGATTTTATTCACGAGATGTTTGTTCCAAATACCGATCGAGTAATATTACGAGCAAGTGCTCAAGCTTCGAGTGAATAAAATCCCGTACGCCGCACTTTCTATCAAGTGAACTGTTTATTATATGTATCATGAGAACTTTCATGAAATACTTTTCTTACCCGTCCTTTTTTCTTACTTGAATGATAAGCTTTGCAAGGTAGTCATCTAGTCAGTCTACGGCCTCAATTTTGTCGATATCCCTAGCCTCATTCAAGGACTCTAAGAATGTTTTTAAGAGGGCAACGTCTCTTTGTCGTACTCAAAGTATTTTTGTTTTCCTGTTCGTCAATAAAACCTTGAACAGAAAAATTTAGACGACCAAACCGTGGATCACTTTCCGCCATTTTCAGAGCTCAGTTATTATTTGAAGGAATCCATTCTGATGCTTGGCTATTACCTGATTGGTTTAAGCAGAGAAACTCGACTGCGGATTGGTTATATTGATCCATGATTAGCGTGCATCTATCGAGTTATGGATGAACGCGGAAAGTTAGGAGAGCATGAGAGTAAGCGAGTGCTTCTCTAGCCTCTCGTGTGCTCTCCAAACTTTCCAAGTGCATCCATAACTCGATAGATGCACAGCTAAAACATGGACTATTTCTTTTATATCATAGCCGACCATTTCGTTGTTTCTGACTATTTCCATTTATCTGAACTGTTACAAATGTTTTGAATATCTCTCATTTCGTAATTGTCAATTTTTAAATGAAACGAATTTATTAACTAAAAGAATAATAAAATTAAAAGCAAGAAATTTACTTTTAAATATAAAAACTTCCAACTTCGTGGCGATTTTAGTCTTGTCCGACTCTCCAAGTATTTTGAGCATAATATTGCTCATTTTTTCCTCACTGAGTTGAGGGAGCGAGTCGTGTCAGTTATTTTTGCATGATCATCATTTTCTTCAGCCGAATTCCAGTTTATTTCTATAGAAAAGATGGGAAGTTCTTCATCATCATGGTTTTCAGCTATTTTTCAACAAAATCAAAAATCCTCAACACCGCGAGTGTATACAAACTTGCTCGCATCATCACTTAGTTGCACTCCGTGCGTATGTTTAGATTTGGTGCACCCTCACGCCATACAAAAAGGGCTCACTAATTTGCCAGCTATGTTATACTACTCAGTTATACGTTGTTTTGATTGGATGTATAATATTTTTTCACGAGTAGTAATAAACCGTACAGATTTCTACAAACGAATATTGCTGAATGTAATTCACATAATACATATAATGGATACGCTTTCTTTTCTTGACCTTAACTTAATGGCGTTTTTGAAAATCGAATAAATTTGTAAAAAGGTTTCAAATCGGCCGTTTAGCAGAAGAAGTATGATAAATCTTATTTCAAAATAGAACTAGCTTTTCCATTATAAATAAAAGTTAAAGGAAGCCATACATATAAAATGGCTCAAACCCATTTTAAACCAGCAAATTATGCACGTCAATCTTTCCTTCAATATTTAATCAGTCAATTGTACATCTTTCCATTGTTTTCACATTGTATATTTAAGTGTTTTCAATTAGCTAACACCCACACTCAGATGAAGAGGGGCGGAGCCTCGAAACTTGTAAGTTTTGTTAAATATGTTAAAATTTAAGAATGTTGTTTTACAATAAGATTTTAAAGCGTTTCGTAAAAAGTAGTAAATATGTCAGGTAAATAGATTTTTTGCAGGTTTACCAACATATGGAAAGACTGATAAATAGATTGATGAATGATGGATAGATGGATCCAGAGATGGTGAAGGAATAAATAAAGAGTGTGACTGACAATCGTTACTGGTTGGATTGAGTGCAACTGAGATTGATCAAAATTTGCCAACAAGTGATATTGTTCGAGAAGAAGACGAGCGCAAATGTCATACTAATTCCCAGGAATGAAAGTCCTGTGTTTTAGATGGTAAGAAACAGATTAAACCTATGGATGGACAAATCCCGAGATGGTGATGGGTGGATGGGTGGACTCCGGGATGGATGGATGGATCCCGAGATAGTGTTCGATGGATGGACAAATCCCGAGATGGTGATGGATGAATGGGTGGACTCCGGGATGGATGGATCCCGAGATGGTGTTCAATGGATGGACAAATCCCGAGATGGTAATGGATGAATGGGTGGACTCCGGGATGGATGGATCCCGGGATGGTGTTCAATGGATGAACAAATCCCGAGATGGTAATGGATGAATGGGTGGAAAGAAAGGAATAAAGAGTATGACTGACAATCTTACTTTGTTGGATTAAGTGCAACTGCGATTGACCAACATCTGCCAAAAAGAGATATTGCACGAGAAGAAGACGAGATCAAATGTTTTTCTAATTCGCGGGATTAAAAGTCCTGTGTTTTAGATGGTACAAAATAGACTAATCCTATGGTTGCACATTAGAACGTTGTACCGGAGACCAAACGGTAAGAAAAAATGAATGGCACAATCTTTGCAGAAATAAATCAAAATACAGAAGAAGAATATAAAGAGATGGATGGGTAGCCAAATGAATGTATAGATGAAAAGATGAAAGAATCAACCCTTACCCAGGATGGCAAGGATGCATGAGGGGGGAGGTGTATGGGGTAAATATTTATAAAAGAGGTGTAAAATCGTGGAGTGGATCAAAAAGAATTCGAACGGACAACTTTCTAATCGTACTTGTCAGCCAAAGATACATTACTTGTTACGGTTTCTGAACAACAAACAAAGACTATGATTAAAATCTATAAAGAACAACAATCAACGAAACTAAATAATACTTTCAATATGTTGCCTCTCAAAGTCGATCCACACTTTAAGCCTTCTTGAAACTTTTCTCACAATATTTCGCGCTAAAGTACATTAGGTTTCCGTCTCCCATCTCATTACATTTATTCTTTTTCTCATTCTATTCAAGAGATGTAATTCAAGGTGTTATTCACTCTCTGTACTACAAACTGATACAAACAAACCTGCGTCGTCTCTAGAAAACAAAATAACTGAATAAGAAGCAGCTGCCATCATTAAGACTCCGAGAAACTCCATTCTCACAGCAGCCCATCGAAATGACATCCAGTACAGAAAGGAAGCTTGATTAACAACCTCTTGGCCCCTATAAGTCAAAGTATGCGCATGAAGATGTGTAAGTTATGTCCTTTGCAGTGAAACAGTTCATTATAATTCTGCATTATTAGGAACAATCCATTGCTTGTCCGAGCGTTTTCTGTGTTTCAATTGTCGATTCTAAGTTAACTAAAACCAATAATGATCAAATGTAATCGCAAACTTGGTTAACTGAAAAAGCTACTATCGTTTTATGACGTTTTGTTTGCGGATTGGTTGTTAAGATCCGTTTACACTAGCAAACATTTTGTTAAAGTTTGCAAACACCACCAAACACCATGTTTGCAGTTGCTTACAAGCAAAAGTTTGCTAGGGTAGACCAGTCAGCAAACACAAGCAAACAACACCAAACAGTCACAAGCTGCCTTTTTATCATGTGATAAGTGCATCACACAATCTTCAAATTGGCAGCTTCCAATAGTAGCAGTATGGATCAGGGTGAGAAAATATGGAATTTTGTGAATGCAAAACTGCCGATAAAGGCACACGATAAGTAACCTGTTATTTTTTATCTTTTCTGTATGGCGCCTCCTTCTTTTTCTCATCATAATAACACATGCAAATTATACTTGCTGCAGCTATCCAGTGCTTCTTTTTAAAGTGACATATTGTTTAGAAAGTTGATTAATTTTTCCCGCCAAAATCTATAGTAAACATTATCAAACATTGTATGTCAATGTTTGTTGAAGTTTAGGTTGTACTAGCAAACATAAACAAACAGCAACAAACGAACATTGGCTGTTGTTTGTAAACAAATGATTGCTAGTGTGGACTGGCCCTTACTGACGACACTAGCAAAAGGTGGCAGTTCTGGTTAACCTAATTTAAAATAAGAATGAACACGATCACTTGCCTAGTGGCCCATGGGACCGGCCTTTATCTCCGGATTCCGTAGTGCTAAGCCTGTGAGAGTCCTTGACTCCCCCTACACAGAACACTAAACTATCGCAGGTTAGCTCCCAGCAAACGCTGGTATTCATTTACCTACCCCGGAAGGATGAAAAACTAAATTGGCTTAGATGGAAAAAAAGGTCACACAAATATCCGAATCTCGACAAAGTGCCGGGATTGAACTGGGGACCTTGTGGTTGGAAAGAAGAGATCTTACCAACTGCGCCAACCACGTCTGCCCAATCGCTTGCGGTTAAATAGAAATGTTTATAGAAAATGTTTTTACCTATAAAACTTTTCCAATTGCTGGTTTTGATTTTTGTGTGTTCGTATGGTAGCTATTCCTCTTAAAGTTTCCGCGATCTGCTCGTACAGTGGTGTTTTGTTGATGCACTCAAGCCGTTTTAGCTCTCGGGCAGAGTTGAGATGATAGTACCATAGCCAAACACACAGTGTCAAGTATGGAAAAAGAGCAAGCAACATAACCGGATCGCTGAACACTATCAGTGACAACGATCCTAATAACTCGAGCCCAACAATTAGAGAATCTATAATGGGAACCTGAACTTCAGATCCCAAGTGTGCAACATCGCTGCAAAAACGATTAAAGACTCGGCCTGCAGGGTTTGTTTCGAAATAGGTCAAAGGACTATTAACGAGAGCATCAGTCATGGAACAATGAAGGTTTTGGGAGCTGTTCAGAGAAATCCACTGGAAAAGCATGGAGCTCGCAAAAATCATTACTATGTATGCAGAAGCCAGCACGGAAAAAATAACAAGGTTGTTTTTTTCACTCTGCTGTTCGAGATTCATGTCACTCCAGTAGGCGAACCAAGTCTTCAAGGCAACATTCAGCACTGCAAGGAAAAATATTCATCGTTTAAAAGAAAACGAAACGACATATTACAATATCAGATTGAAGCTAGATCCTTTATTTACGATTCTAGTGGCTCTGTAGTAGCCGGCAATTATCTTCGGTTTTTGTAGTGCTAAGCCTGTGAGAGTCCTCGACTCCCCCTAGATAGAACACTAATCCATAGCAGGTTAGTTCCCAGAAAACGCTGGTACTCATTTACTTACCCCGGAAGGATGAAAAACTAAATTGGCTTAGATGGAGATATTTGTATCTCGGAAAAATGCCGGGATCGAACAGGAAACCTTGTGGTTGGAAAGCAGAGATCTTGCAAACCATGTCTATCCACGATATCAGCTTATTTAGACTGAAAATATGGCCTACAAACCATGTCTATCCACGATATCAGCTTATTTAGACTGAAAATATGGCCTACAAAATGCATTGTCTTAAGATAATGACAAAGGGGGGCTGCAAAGCAAAATACATTTTGTAAACCATCAATTTAATCCGATAGAACTAAAAAAGCACTCTGAGAGCGCAATGTTATAATGATCCATAATCCAGGATTTCTTCCGGATCACCCTCAAAATTTAAATAATCAGTTCTTTTATGTCCCATTTTTGACAACATCTCAAAATTTCATCAAAATCAATCCATACGTTTTTGAGTTAGAATGTTGCTAACTATAACTAAGTAACAAACAAATAAACCCAGCAAAAGCATGACCTCCTTGGAGGAGGTAATAATTAGGAAATTACAAACTTTTTTTCATTATCGACGTTTACGTTATTTCGATTACTTTTATTTTTGTTGCTTTTGTTGTTAGTGTTAAAGCCAGTGATCACGATATTGTTGCTTCTATAACCAATGTGTTGTACCTTTAATAGTGTTACTCTTACACTCTGCTAGGAAAAAGTTTGACACAAGAAATTTCAAAACAATCTATCTATGTTAATAATAAACTTTAAGAGACATTAATTATTCAAAGTTCAATAATTATTCATAAGGCCAAAACATTACAAGTATTTTCACTTTGTGGCTAAGTTTTTGTGATGCAAGTTTGTCAACTTCACAAAGTCATCACTGACGTCCATATTGCCGATTTCATACCGGGAGAGCCTGAGTACAAGTCCCTTATAAATCTCATACGTACAAAATATGATTGATATATAAAGAAAGACCACACTATGAATAGCAAAATCCCAAAGTTTGATATTAAACTGATCAACAGTTAACGAAATACAGCTGTTCTAAAATACATGAATTACTAAAGAAATGTATGGTATCCGGACGATTCTTCACATGGCGTCCGGACGCCATACAGTTCTTTAGTAATTCTTGTATTTTAAAACAGCTGTATTTTGTTAACTGTTCATTCGTTTAATATCAAACTTTGGCATCTTGCTATTCATGGTGTGGTCTTTCTTTACACATTAGTCATAGTTTGTATGTATGAGAATGAAGAGACTTGTACTCAGGCTCTCCCGGTATGAAATCCGGCAATAGAGACAAAACACGCAGACAAAAACTTAGAAGGGAAACCAAGATATTTTGTAAAATAAATCATTCATGACGCTTTTTAAGTGTTTATAGTAAAATTGTCTAAGCATCTCTGTCACCGGGGTACTCTTATACTGTTCGAAAAAAGTGTGAGACAGAGAACTGGAAACTGAACAATCTATATAAAAGGTACATTAACCAATATGTTGCAATCGATCAGAAACAGCATAGTCTAGTTGTGAACAACTGCTTTCAATAGCGTAGCAACATGGAACTAAACGAACGCAGTGAAATATGACTATGGCCAGGGTTTCAGACTATTATAAGCCAGGTCATTTCCGTCTTTAGTTAGGTTAGCAAGTGGTCATCAGTCGTGCCTCCCACCTCTACGATCCGGGATCGATTCCTGGGTTCGCCACGTGGGCTGAGAACTTTATAGATCTCAATCTGACTCCGAGGATTTTTTTCCGGGTACTCCGGTTTTCCCCTCTCAGCAAATTCGACTTTTAGGTGAAGATCGGAGCAGTCGAGCGATTAAAAATTAGCCTCTGGCTAAGAAGAATGGGCTTCCACTTCCTTTGCAATTAACTTTTGAATAAAGTATTAATATTAATGCTAGCCATTTAGTATTACAAAAACACAAGAGTAACAGTCCACAGTTCACAAAAACATTTTAAAGGGTTGAAAAAATTTAGTAATTAACATGTAAATTATTAACCGTATAAAAGCAAGAATACTTACTGACGTTTCGCAAGTTAGTCCTTCGTCGGAGGACTAACGTCCGAAACGTAAGTAAGTATTCTTTCTTTTATACGGTGAATAATTTACATATCAATTACTAAATTGTTTCTTTAGCAACACCGACGCAGCTCGAACTAGTTTAACGCTGGTTAGTTTTTTTTATTTTTAAGGGTTGAATTGTTCTTAGTTAAACTATGCCTCAAAATTTATCGTTTAACAAAGTTTACAAAAAGGGCAAGATCTTTGATATAAGATAAATTTATATGGCATAAAATAAGGCCCGCAAACTCTGCAATATCGAACAAAACATTTTATAATAAAAAATATGTACTTACTACTGCAAGAACTCATTACTAACAAAAACACAATCAGCGTCACTGCTGAAGCACCAGCTCTAAAAAACGTCCAGTAATTCATAAGCGTTACTTCACCAAGTGTTCTGTCTTCTTTCCTTGGGTGTGGTCCAATTTGTGAAGCCCCAAAAGTTTCAGGGTTACTGCTAATTGAAATTAGGAACAAAAGTTAATTAATTTTTATTATAATCTGTGTAAAAACAATCAAAACCACAATGACATAGATTTTTGCAATTTTTTTAAAATTCCAAAGATAGGGCGTATCATTTCATAGCGGCAATTAAATCACTAAGAATTAACTCTTAAAAACATGGTGAATTCATGTAGGCTGGTGAGATCAGCGCATATGATAAGATCTCTTCCTCCTAGGACATGGGTGGCCACAGTTTGTAAGATTT
This sequence comes from Zoanthus sanctaehelenae, assembly GCA_028564885.2. Classification (NCBI taxonomy): domain Eukaryota; kingdom Metazoa; phylum Cnidaria; class Anthozoa; order Zoantharia; family Zoanthidae; genus Zoanthus; species Zoanthus sanctaehelenae. Next base: position 7,911 of record JAOTRI020134616.1, read on the forward strand.
TTACTTTCCAAACACAACTCCCAAGAGGCGCAGTTCCATACCGGCATTATCGAGATTCGACTATTTGAGTGAGTTTTCTGCTCCGCCTAAGCCAATTTAGATTTCCAAGAGTACCAACATTTGCTGGGAGCTAACCTGCAATGGATTAGTGTCTTGTCAAGGGGGAGTTAAAAACTCTCATCCGCTTAACGCTACAGAAACCGAAGATCTATGAGCGCCGGCTCCATGGGTGTCGAGGCTCGTAAAGGATTTAGCTAGAGTAGCCCGATTTTTTAATCATTTTACCTTTCTTTTCCTCCAACAGTAATTCTGTATCAGCGTCTGCTACAAGATAACTTGCGCCAGTTAAATTAACGTGCTAAAATACAACGACGACCATTTTTCGCAGTTTTACGTGACATCTTGGTCATTATTTTGAAAAATACGAAAAATTTGATTGCATAAAAAGGAAGCCTCTTGAACATTTCCAGATTTTTTGGATGAGATTTGAGGAAGAAGATGTAATTTTTAAGAGACATTTGGGATAGTTTTGAAGGATTTTTGGTGAAGTTTGAAAATTAATTTTGGAGTTAATATTTGATCAAAATTCGCCAAAAACAGTGCCTTAACCAAAGTTGCACTTTGGCATGGTAAGGAAGGATGGTTTGATGACCATCCTCAAAACTCTTATAGTTCAAATACTTCTTTCAACTTCTTCCTTATCCGCAAAAATTTAGGATAGAGAGTCGATCCTCTCGACTCAAAAGAAAATGGACAGATGATCGCAGTCTCCAATGAGCCACTTGAAAAAGGAACACTAAGCTTTATCGTAATTAGTATAGACTAATATACAAACTTGCAGATAAGAGACTAAAACGTGATAAATTCTTGTTATATTTCATTTTTTACTCATGTCATTATCAGGAGAATGAAGTTAAGCTAAGAATCACAATTCAGATCATTAGCTAGGTATAAGTTGTATCCTTAAAAAACCTTTAAAATTGTGTTGAGGAACTTTGCATGGTCGTAAAACAATTTATTCCAGTATTAGGCAACAGAATATCTCACTCCGTAGAAAAGGATCTTTTGACGCCCTTAATGTACTATGGTTAAGAACCTATATCTACCTTTATCACCTTGCCTATCCCTAATGTACTATGGCTAAGAATCAATATCTACCTTTATCACTTAACCTAACCCCTAATGTACTATAGTTCTCAATCTATATCTACCTTTATCACCTTGCCTATCCCTAATGTACTATGGCTAAGAATCGATATCTACCTTTATCACCTAACCTAACCCCTAATGTACTATAGTTCTCAATCTATATCTACCTTTATCACCTTATCTATCCCTAATGTACTATATGGTTATTAACCTATATCTACCTTTATACCAGCCTCCTCGTCCTCAATAAGTAAATGTAGTGAGTGTAATCATGATATCTCAAGCAAATGACTCGTACCTTATTTGTTCATTCTTTTGATATTCTTCATCATTTAGTTCAGCAGAATTACCCGTCCAAATTTTGTTCTCATCTGTTTTTAAATCCTCCTCAATTGTTTTGTTTTTGAGTAAAAACACTTTTTCTGCATATTGCGCAAACTCCAACTGCTTTGTCACCAAAATACATAAACGGTCAACCAGCAACCCCTTAATACATTGTACAAAGATCTTTTTTTTTATTACTGCATCAAACTCTCTGAATGGATCGTCCAACAAGTAAATATCGGTGTCTGCATACAGCGCTCTGGCTAGGCTGATTTGCGCATGTTCACTGCTACTAAGACACATGCCACGCTCACCAACTTGCCTAAGATCTCGTTGCGAGGATGATAACAAGGTCTCCAGTGAACAAGCTTTTATTACACTGCAAAACCTTTCTTCGTCAAACTCTTTCCCAAACAGAATGTTTTCAAAAATAGTTCCTGAAAATATCCAAGGTGACTGAGGAAGATACGTAACGTTTCCCTTAATTTTAACTGTCCCAGAAGCCAACGGGAACTGGTTGTTAATAGCTTGCAATAAGCATGATTTACCTGAACCAATTACACCATGTATAAGCACAAATTGGGCTCCATGAAAATGAAGATTTACATCAGTGAGGAATGTTTTGTTGGTATCTGGCCAATACCAGTGAGCTTTGAAAACATCTATGCACGGTTTAGCTGTTACAGTACACATGCTTCGGTGAATCTTATATCCGTTTGTTGAGTTAGTCAATCCATTTTCCATTCCAAGTTCTCTTGATTCATTTTCCACAAACCTAAATAGCTTACCGTCGGTATTTTCGTCAGGCAATAATAGAAACTTCTGAATTCTTTTTAAAGATACTAAAAGTCGGCTCATGAGCTCCACTGCATCCCCAAACATAGTTAACATTTTCTCTATTGAAGCCAGCACAATGATGGTTGTGAAAGCATCCTCTGGGGTAAGTTGGTTTCCCGATAACACAAGCGATACAAAAGTCATTAAAGAGCTTGCTACCACATACGATGTTAAGATACTATATGCGGCGGCTTGAAAGAAATTGGAAATCTTCAAGAAGTAGAATTCTTTCCTTAAGAAACAAAATAACATACAGTCAGCTCTCGTCTTGCGGCCACCCCGCTATTACGGACACCTCGCTATTACGGACAAAAGAAAAAATCCCAGCTTAAACCATAAAGAAATAATTATATGAAAACAGCTCTCGCTATCGACAGACGCTTGCTATTAGGGACATACGGACACTTCGCCAGGTCCCAAACAAAAATTTTCATTGTCTTTCTCTCGTTATAACGGACACTTGCGACATGTTTTTAAGATTTGACCACATAAATTTATATATTTGGCAAAATATTAGTAAGATAGCAATTACATCCATCAAAAAGCCGAGTTTCGGCAGTTACAAACCTTGAATGAGACTTTGAAGTTTTTAAATCTATATGCTTCATAAATGATGTTGTAGTTAAGTTTAAACAACTTGTTTGACATTCAACATACAGCCACTTAGTAGAAGTTCCGTTTTCATAAATCAGTCAATGAACAAAGTTTAATTGAAGTAAGAATAAAGCAGCGTGGCAGTACTGAGTCATAGAAGTTTGCTTTAAAAGTAAAATTGTGTTTTTTTTCCCGCAACTCGCTATTACGGACTCCCGCTGTTACGGACTCCCACTATTCCTTCTCCCACTATTACGGACTCCCACTATTACGAACTCCCACTATTACGGACTCCCACTATTACGGACTCCCACTATTACGGACTCCCACTATTACGGACTCCCACTATTA
>JAOTRI020134626.1:0-7500 GCA_028564885.2 Zoanthus sanctaehelenae
TTTATGCTTCATTGGCCTATGAAAACACACCTCTCGGCCAATAGAAACCACTGTACTATCTTAAATATTTTATAAACGAAAATGAGTGCGCAAATTTTGCTTGAGCAGCTGCATGCAGACAAACAGCTCAGATTATATTTTAGTATTAAAATTAGTTTTTATTTTAAAAGATGTAGTAATGTTTGCATAATAAGGACTATACAATATCACAACTTTCGGAGAGTCTCCATTTTTACCATTAATTTATATCTTATTTTGATTTATTTAGCTTTGTTCTCAAGCGCCAGTGAGTAAAATACACAAGAGCCCGGCGTAGGAGCAGAACACGTACTTGTGTGTCCGATAATCAATTATTTAATTTTATTGCTTTTAAATGTGAGCAGTTTTACAGACCCAATGTTTCTTAACTAGTCCAACAGAATTAAATCAATTCAGTCTTTCCTTCAGTCAAAATTCCTTGATGGTTATTGTAACTTTAGATGAAAAAAAAAGAGTTTAGTTTTGCATGAAAGAAGATAACATTACAGCGAAATTGTTTTTAGTCTTTCATAATTTACTAATGTTACGTCTCAAATTCAGCATCAAAGTTTATTTAATTTGGCATCTAGTAGAGCTGGCTTTTAATTTTCTGCTTCTATGGTACCTATATAGTTACTATAGCAAGAACAATTGTTCAACCTACGGCGATTTAATTCACTGTTGTGATTAAAATTTTTAGAAGCTTGGGTAAATTTTATGATTTTACGATTTTTTTATAAACGAAAGCTACGGCTATGTTGTATATTGCCAAAAAGAACAATTAAACAACTTTTCAAAATGTTTATTTTTGGTCCTTTTTAGTAGGTTATAATTGTAAAAATTGAATTTGACATGTATTAATCAATAATTATTAAGAACCGGCGTGGAACGCTAATCAGCCTCGAACGTTTGTGCGAATTTCGACCAATCGAATTGCAATCAAGAAACAAGGTATTTATTCAAACATCTGTATTTTAGATTTTGAAACTCGTTTTTAAAACTAGTAATTTTTGGTAAGGCTGTTTTCGTGTTGAAACAGAACTAGAAAGCACCTGTCGCAGTTTAACAACTGATGATTATGTGAATAAAATCGGCTGCATTTATGTAAAGACTCGTGTTTACAACAATCTCTCTCTGTTGAAGGTAACACATCATCTGTTAAATCATGCCATCTGTGAAAAGCAGATTTGTATACAGTCTTATGCTGTTACGTTTACTGGTGGGTAGTTCCAGGAACGAAAAGATATGCCCCAATACAAAGGGTCATTTTCAGGGCTTTTCCTTGGAAAACTCGAGCCTTCACATTGGAACCGTAAAGGTTTACAGCCAGATTCAGTGTTTTGACCAATGCTTGAAGAAACACGATTGCGTCTATTACAATTTCCATCATGTTTCAACTGAGGGTTTCCACATTTGCGAACTTTTTAAAATGGAAATGGAAATTGCACATGAAAGACAAGTCAAAGTGAGGTCGGATTCCACATTTTCCTGGATGGACGTTGATGTTTATAGCCGCGTAAGTAACTTGCTTTAATGAATTGATAAAACACACAAAAAAACATAATAACAATAATCATGAGAATGATGAGAATGATGTTGAATAAAAGTAAAAAGGCCTTTAAACATCTTTTTAGCATTTATGCTCAGATAAAGTTGAACAGTACTATAAAACTTAATTATATTTCAATATGATGTGGCAAACATAAAAATCTAGTTAACAAATAGCTTTTCTTGATTTTAAAAGAACTCTTGAGATAAAAAATGTTCAGTTTTTCAGATTTCCACCTCAAATTGCTCCAAGATTGTTCCGTTACAAAAAGACTTCAATTGGTGAGCTCTTGTTGTGTGTTAGTAACTGTTCGTACGTAAAGAACTGACGTTAAAACAAGCTCTCTTCTTACGCTATACGAAGCTACAAAGCTAAGTATAGTCTGGCAGTCAAAAACGGTAATGTAATACCAAAATTACTATTCTGATTTTTTAAGATAGAAAAAAAATATTTAAGGCCAGGATTGCTGCATCGGGACGGAGATAGACAAAATTTGTCTTTTAATCAACCTGACTAGTTTGGTAAAATTCATAAACTTGCAGCCAATATACCAAACTCAGTTTCAATACTTTAATTGATTTTCGATAACATTCATACACTTGATCTAATGCAATACTGAGGCAACGATTAAGTATAAGGCGATGCTGAACAGAAGTTTGATATTTGAATTCATTTTCAGTAAGATAAATATAGAGTTACTTCCAATAGGATCAGCGATGCTAAACAAAACTTTACATAAGAGTTAGTCTGGGGGATACTGAAGGTAACTCGCTTAAGGTTCTTTAGTCTAACGAACTAAAAGTTGTCTGGCCATTTCAGTCTCACTGACATGTTCTTTGTCTTAAATTATTTACTTTTTAGCATCAAGTTCACATACTAAAGTTATTAATAAAAACCAAAATATAAATCATTTAATCTCTTGAAAGTAAATTGAAAACGTTTTCCAGTTTTGAATTGAGAGGCCCAGGTTTGCCAAGTTCTATGTGACAAATTAACACTTTTTTATTAAGGTTCAAATTGGCCAAATTTTTAGGATATTTGAAGAAAAATGCTTAGATTTCGTTAAGAATAAAATTTTCCACGTTTGAAAAACAAAACTTTACTGGATGGTTTCATGTATTCCGATTGCACTTTAATCCCAAATGTCAAACTGTCGTGTACAGAGCGTACTACCTTTTAAACTCTTTGATACCACAGTCATCTTAAACGCGGAAATTCAATGTTTCCATTACTCCCAAAATCAAGACATTTGTAAGAGTATTTCAGGCTAGAATTGGAAAAAAATACAACTTTCCGGTCTCACTGCGAAAAACAATAATCTTATAAAAACAGTGTGTTTATCGTTACCATACTACGAACAGACCTTTTTGTATCATAGCAACGACATTCAATTTATTATCTTAAGACTGGATTTTCATATTTTTATTGTTCAATTGATTTATAGAAACTCACAAAGTAATCATCAAGAATATTAGTTGTGTCTGCTTATTACATTGCAAGCATTAACAAGCCGAAACAACACAATACTCGTGCCAGCTCTTTAACTAAATTAACTAATTAATAATTATAATTCATGATCAAATTTGCTGCTACAGAAATAGAGTTTTTGTTTTTTACACCATTATCAGAGTTTGGTAAGCTTTTGTTCACTCTAAGCTAAATCAAGTTTTAATTTGAACATCAAAAACTTGTTATAGGAATCAATATCTATGAGAAAACACCGACGTTTTTAGAAAAGAAATCTTCGTTTACTGTAAAACATTGCGATTGGTCAAAATCGTGATCTTAGTCTATCTGTCACTTAGGGGCAAACTTTGTTTCTTGTTCTAACCATCGCCTAGTCTTCAATAAGTTCAAACCATAGCCTCAATATGAATTTGTCTGAGTTTTTATTCCAGCAAAAGTTGTCCTTTATCAAGTTATTTAATTTGGCGGGTACAGTCGCACTTTGTAAAACCTGTCGCACTTTGTAAAACCTGTCCTACTTTGTAATAAGTCTTGTCGCACTTTGTAATAAAATAACTGTCGCACTTTGTGATAACTTCATTTGCGACTATAAGTACATTTTATTTTGGATCAATCAGTTCTCGATCTCCTGAGTCAGCCTTTATACTAAAACATTAAAAATATCTCAGAAAGTATTTGAAATGTTTTTAAAACGTTGAACTTACATTCACAAAGAAAATACCAAAATTGTAAAACAAGGTATTTCATACATTTCTTTTATTATTTAGTTTCAGCTTTTGACAAATTTCAGCGAATGCTTCGCTAGACCTATTCTTAAACAACTCTTTTCTTCGCGAAGTTATATTTTTAATCCATCTTTACGTACATACTTTTCAGTGCTTAAAGTTCACTCAAGTGAATGGCGTCTTTGAATGCATTGAACTTAGAATGCGCACAAAAAGAGTTAGTCACTTTAAGTTCACCTGCTGACAATACAATGAACTCTCAGTTCCTCTTAAGGCCTGGTGTCTAATATTCCCAATCGCCCCCAAATCATCCGATCCATACGATGATGTGGAAATGCTCTAAAAAGGTTAGTGAAACAGTTGGGACGATCAGGACGATTATAATGAAACCAGGCTTTAACTCTTTCACTCCCAATTACTTATCAACACTCAACTTCTCCTTACATAACAAGATACAAAATAGTGCATTTGGTAATGAGAAAATGAGAAATGACCAAACTAAGGGAACTATTGAAGATAAAAAGTTAAATTCTCTCAAACTTATTTGATGTAAAGTATGAGCTCAAGTTGGGAGAAATTAATAATTTAACTGGCACTGAAAGGTTTAATGTACTTTGCCTTGCTACGCATCGTGTATTAATTACATCCAGAACATCTATAGACAATTTTCGCGCGCTTTTTTGTAAGACGTGAGCGTGCGTCTATAGACTGCAAAACAGTCAACCTCGTACCCAGGGTCATTTCACGGACGTAGACGTCACAACTACGTCAGTGAAATGACCCTGGGTACGAGGTTGCAAAACAGTCTCTTCCTTCGCCGGGATATCGAGAATCCAAGCGCGTTCATCATATGGGAAACTGGGAAGAGGCAATGGACTTGCGAACGGGAGCGAAAAGGAATGGGGGCGAGTGACTGAATTCAAATCCGTTCACCAATGAGAATTTTCTGTTCCTCAGGAAACGGAAAATTCTCATTGGTCAGTTTTTTAATGGGAATTGTCAATCACATACATCAAAACAGTAGACTTTCGTCCAGGGCTTGGAAAGTGGAATGTGAACTTACACGAAACATCTTTTAAGAAATTATATGGGTTTGTGTTAGAAATGGAAAAAATATTTATCCCTCGGCAAAAGCAGTAGATTTCCTTGCGGTGCTTTCTACTAGATTTGATAAAAGTGTAAATTAGAAGAAATTTGATTTGTGGTGATGAAGGGAAAACAAAGTGCGACCACCGAAGGAGTTGTTGTATCTTCGCTTAAAAGTATTATTGCAGACCTGCCAAGTTTTGCCAATGAAAATGCGTAAACTTTTCTTCGCGGCCGTACATATTGTAAATCCCCCGTCCCCTTTCCACCCAAAGATTTCTTGACGGAAATAAGCTATATTCGATCTTCAAATTTATTTGTGAACCATTCACCTCGGCTCGATCTGCAACTGGAAGTAAGATGTTTTTTTGTATTTCCAAACGAAAATTAGTTTTATTTCCTTTCCCCCTTAGTTTTGGGAAAGGAAACCAAGTTTTGTTGGTTAGTTTCAAACGAAAGTGTTTAAATGTAGTTTAAGGTTAAATATTTTCCATGTTCCTTTAGCAAACAGATGTTGCACACGCTGCATAGATTGGAAAACACAATGTTACTTTATTTTCCTTTTCACCTTATACTGATTGCACAAATTTCCGCTCTAAAGTTTTGTTACGAAGGTCTGTGTTGGCCCCCTGTGTTTATTTTTTAGCGGTTCGAGTGTTCTTGGGTGTAAATAAGTGTAATGGCAGCATCCATTTTGGTCTAACAACAGTACAAAATAATTGGTGTTGACTATTCGATTGATAATGATACAATTACTAGTACTGTAACAGTTGAATCTCTTAAACTCACATGCAGTTAATGTCATTTGAAAACCCCGGTCCGTGTCGTGGTTTAATAGTTTGTTTTCCCAGTTTTTCTTTAGGTTCCTTTTCTTTAGATTTGCTTTTAACTCAGAAATACATTTACATTTATAGCTTGTTCATTCTAAAAAAATATTCAATTGATCCAGAAACTTGGTTGTCCTTGTTTACCGACACAACTTTCTGAGAACTCAAGGCAATCAATTCCTTTTCTAGAAAATAGAACTTTTACAAATTTAACTCAATATCAAAGTTTTATGTCTTTAAAGAACTGTCTAACAATTCAGAAACTGGTGTTTCATGTAAAGTTCAGTTTAATAACAATCGATTGGTTGAGAAAGTGTTGCATGAGAATTTCAAAATCCGCTTTTCAAGCCTAAAACCAATTATACGTATCTGCAACGACTCATATTTAAATAAATTTTAATCCACTTTAATTTACATTTTACAAGTTCAGTGTAAGAATACTTTAATCTTCCGACACCTAGCCCTGTATATATATATGCAAGGAGTATAGCGTTAAAAAACTTGTTTTACAAACGAATTAAATTTTTGTCCAGTTCAGAAAGTTCAAATTCAATTGAAGAACTAATACAAAATTTCTACAGCAATTCAACTCAGGCTCTCGGCCGGCAAACTGACAGCTTGCAAAGAGACAAAATAAAAGTATAAAATTTCAAGGCATGTACTAAAACCCGAAACACCGAAGTGAAAACACCGGAACGAAATCACCGGAACAGCCGAAACCACCGAAAGCTTCAGCATCATCTGACTCATAGATAGGTTTTGGCGTCACGAATAAGTACCACGTGGGAACAATTTCCACCAATTCAGATTTTTGCATTTCTTGAAGAACAATATCTTCAGAGCAGCATTGTGTCGGTCGAAGTACTTTAAATGAGCTAGTGTAAAACATTGCGAAAGCACGTGAAGAAGGGTTTCTTTACCACACAGCCCACACTTTATATCTCCCTGAGTTGTTCTGGTTTTCAGTGACACTTTTAAGTTGGCAAGAGTTGTTTATTGAGCTCTATCATTCCTGTAACTGTATGAGTGGGTGCAGATGTCCAATCTTTTATCCAAGCAAAGCAAATTTCTTGACTACGTTCTTCATATTTCCAATGCGATGTGAGTAATCGACTTTGCCATTTCCCTGCCTTTATCGTCTTCTGTAACTTGTACACCAGTTCATGCTTCAATCGTTCTTTAATCTTAGTCCCTTCAAATTCTACTTATGGTCTTCTAAATGATGGATTACGATACTTCAAAGATACATTTATCCCCAGTTCCTCTGCCAACTTGTGTGCTTCAGTTAGTAGCGATGAATACCCCTTCTCTGTTGTTCTCTCATCAAACCCCGGGACAGTTCCCATAGTTGGGTATGTATTCTGGTACAGTTTTGCGTCAGCTTTAATCATTGTTAACTTGTACTCGTATTCAACAGATCTCAGATCACGCCCTCCTTTGTATCAGCTGTCAAAAAATGTTTACCACCGTTCTCATGAATAACCTTTCTTGCCTCTCTGTCAATCTCTCAATTCAGTGATAGGCCAATGTTGGGTCCACATCAAGTATTTAAGCACGGTTAGTGAAAATTGATTCTTTGCCGTTATACGGTTGGCATCGGAGAGAGGGCTAAACCAGATTATAGACAGCTGCTGAAGGTAAACTGTCGCTTGAACCTCAAGAGCTAACTTCTCATCCTGTATCACCGTAGATGAGTTACCTTCGTGCCAATTGGCTTGGAAAGCTTATAGCCCTCTGATGAGTTAAGGAACCAGGCCACTAGGTTTAAGCTGAGTGTAAATATAGGAGGACATAGAGCATCGCCCTGCGACAATTCTTTCGTGAATTG
>JAOTRI020134636.1:0-11161 GCA_028564885.2 Zoanthus sanctaehelenae
TTCATTAAACTGATGATGGCATAAGCATGCCGAAACATGTCTTTCAAAACTGTTGTCCGATTTTTTCAATATTAATATCGCAATGATAATTGATATAATTATGTAACGCGAAACATGTCTGTCAAAAAATTTTCATGACCAAAAGTTGTTGTCTTTATTTAATACACTCTTATTTCTGTTAGTGGTTCATGAAGTAACGATCGTCTAAGGAAATTTCTGTACTATATGAACTCGTGTGTCATTAGGGCGGGAGTACACCCAAAAAAGATTTTTCTTCAAATTCAAACTTTTCAATTAATTTATAGCATGTTTCAACATATAACTACTAAGCATGACCAGCAAGTACATGTTTGAGTCTCTTGTTACCATGCTAACGAAACCAGCTGGAATAAACTGCTGAAAAACACCCTCTCCTTAAGAAAAAAATGAGCAAAAACAACAAAACTGAATGACCTAAAAATATTTTTTGCAGATGGCCAGTATAGATGTCTCTGGTATGAGCAGAGGATCTTAAGTTATTTTAAGTAATTGGTGAGAGAAAAATATTTAAGTCTAAAATTTATAAAAAAACAAGACTTTTAACTTCAATTTAACCCTGCCACACTAAAATAAAGCAGTAGTTACCTCGTTTCGGGTTTATTCCAAAGAAGTTTTGCCCAACACAATATTCAGGCCAAATATAATTGGCAAATTTTAAATCACAGTGTTTGCAGTGAAGCATTTTTGCCTAGATACTAAAGCTCAAAATTATATGGGGTAAGTAAAAATATGCTGGAGTTCAATTTCAACACTTATTCAACAAATAACAGTTCAGAAAGGTTCGTGACACATTAAAAGAGAGAAAAAAAGTGAAACAACCCAAGATTTGAAGCTAAATGAGATGGATTGCACTCAGATTTCTTAAATTTATGAATGGACTCAATAATGAAGGTGAAAAACAACAAATTTTTTACATGAAACACAAGCTGTCCAATCTTTTATTTTACTTTCAACTTACCATTAACATAAAAAACATAAAACAATTGTTCGTCTACAGTAAAATAAAATTTTTATTGACAAATTTGAAAAAATCCAAGCTGAAACACCCATTTCCTACTGGCCTGTGCAGTTGATCAGCCACTGAACACAAATCTGCCCCATTGAATCATGGGAAACCCCGGATATTTTGCACAGGAAAACACCAGTGCCCACAAATAACATTCTGTACCAAAAGCTCTTTAGACATTTTAGGCTTTTAATAAAACTAAGAGAAATGCAAAATGCAGCTGGCTGGGACTAAAGCAAACAGTGAAACACTCGTAGGGCCCCTTTTCCATGATACAGCAAGAAGCCAGTGCTCGAACCAAGCCAGCTTGCTTATTGATGATGAGCTCGGGCACCCATTTGCCCAAAAATGCCAAAAAAAAGCATTTTTTGGCGATTTTCACCTGAAACCGCCTCTCAAAAAAAAAGATTTGAAAATCGATATGGGGTGTCACGTGTCTAACACTTACGTGTCATCACACATACAGGCAATACCCAGTCCCCCGGCTTGCGCCGTCACAAAAGGGTTAAAGTCACTGTCAAAAGTTTTTATTTCACTTGTGGCAGCCTAAACGGTAACAAAAACAAAATTGTTATTCTTCTAGAATGTGATTTTAGCCTCATGCTCTTTGCTAATTTGTATGAGAATAGTTTTTTGTATTGATTTGTCGTATCATGACAACTTACAAACCAAAATCTCTGGAAAATTCCACTTCTATTTAATCTTACGTTTAACATTATTGATATGTATGATGCTACAGTTCTTCGGTATTTCGCAAAATGATAACCTAACCAAAACAGCGCAAAGTGAAAATTTTATGGTCAATGAGAGGGGGGCTTAATAGAGGATTTACAGTATATACCTATATAGCTAGCGCTAGACATTGGCCTTGAGTGCCGAATAGCCGGTTGTTTTACTATTTACCCATTTTATAAGATAAATTTTGCACTCAGTTTTTCAAGCAAATAGTATAAGCGTTTTATCTATTTTTAGAAGTGTTTTTCCTGCTATTTTGACCTCCGCTTTATCTTGGATAGTTCGAGTTACGGGAGCCAATCAGAGCGCGCGAAAATGGTTATCCGTTGTTTGGCCCGGTAACTTCTGCTTAATGCTTTGCTTTTTTTTTACTTTACGTAAATAAAAAGAACGACAGTTGAACAGATGTATTGCCTACAAAGTTGTTCTTTACACTCCTCCATAAGAGACCGAACGAATCCCGATCGATTATCAGACTCTGGAAATTTTGCTACAAAACATGTTTTCTTTCCGTGTTTTCCAGACAAAATGTGTATCCCACAATCCTTGCGGCGCTTATTCAACTTACAAGTTTCAATGCTTGCTGAAGAAGAGGGGCCGGAAGAGTAGCCTAGAGCGTCTTGTTTTGATTTAAAAAACATTTTTAGTGTCACACATGTCGTTTCTGTCAGTTTTCAACAAGCGCACATACAAACTTAAACCTTCATAAACGGAAGTAACATAACACAGTCAGTTATATGATACTTGCTCTACACACGAGAAAGAGTTATTGTCTTCAGCCGTGAGCTAAACTCCTGACAATGGCGAGACTGCTGTTTATCGTTCTTACTTTATTTGTGATTCAAACATCCAGATGCAAGCACTTTAGAGAAGGCAGATTGAAGGTATATAAAGGCTGTAAAAATGGCTACATTTGATAGAAGAGTTCAAATTGTAATTGTTTTCTACTCTAGTCTCAGGCAATTACACACATAGATGGTATATTTTAAAACCATATTTAATTATTTCTTACTTTGTATTGACATTAATTGAAAGAGTTCTAATATAAACCATTGCACCATACAGACATTTAACGATCTATTTGGACTCAATTTTGTCGTGATACTTAATTGAGCAATCACAATGAATTCAGTGAGCAACAATTTTATGCGGATCAAAAATATTATGAATTCAGTTTGATTTTTTTCCTTGCTAGGAATCTCAGCCTTTAGTTTTGCCAATCACCGACGACAACGCCGGGGTAGAGTTGTGTAAAGGCAATACTTTAAAGTTCCTATTAGGTATCTTAGCGCAAAACGAAGATTACAAATGATTTCCACTTGTTCGGCTAGCTCCAAAAGCAACATGGCCGATGGTGGTATATATCGTGAAGAGGAATTAAGGCGGTCATCCACATTTTGTTACCATTATCAACGTCTTTCATTGTTTTCTACCACTGAAACTTTTGGGCACGAAACAAGACTAACATGACAATAAACATTGTTATTGTGTCTCTTGCAGCCTTGAAAACACGGCAAGCTATGTTAAAGGTATTTAAAAGTGCTCCCAAGTAAATTAATAAAACATTTTGGAAAACAAAAATATTTTTATCAAGCATTGTCTGTTAAGTTTATTCAGGTTGTTTGTGCAGAAAAAAAATGTGAAAAAATGGAGTTTTCTGCTTTACAAAAATCATCTATTTTCCCGATTTTGCAAAAAAGTATTTATACATATAAATGCTAATAATTATAATAATAATAATAGTAATAATAATGATAATGCTAATAATAATAATAACAATAAGTAATCCACAATGACTTGTTGCATGGAGAGTTCCATAGTATGTGATATATAAAATAAGGAATTTTAAAAATGTAGTATTTTGCTATTATCAAACAGCAAAAAATTGTCAACTCCTCATGTCAAGTTTTGCAATGCTTTCATAAAACGTTGTGTCAAGTAAGTTCGAGTAGTATATAAGAAAGTGGAAAAAAACAAACAGCACAAATTATATGTTTTATTAACACTACTGGGACATTAGACTACTTTGAGAGTTTGATGTATTGTAAGAAATAGCCCAAACAGCCGTAAAAGCAAATTATGTGTGCAAAATCGAAACCTTTAATAGGACAATCAGGTGACTTTTATCAATACACAAGACGAAATCGTAAAAATTCATTTAATAAGAAAAACTCAGGGCAGAAAATAAATTTTCAGCCCGCGCATCTCCAGTTTGGCCCGCAAAATGGCGCGTTATACGTTGATAATAATTGTGATTTAATAATTTTTTCAGCCACTCACCATTCAATTAAAATATCTCTTTTGCTTTGTACCTATGCCATTTATTTCATAAACGCGAGACAGTGTTTCTTCTTTCTTTTTTTTTAATCCTTCGTGCTATACCGAGATGATGCTGTGCATCTTCGGAAATTTCATACTAATTCGCTCGGAAAAACCCACTCAAACCAGGCTTGCACGCTGCAAAATCATCCTAGCAGAATACTCACCTGCAAGAAATTACAGAAATTCAATGCCAATAGCAGCTGGTGAGACAGCATACGTTTTAGGGTTTAGCTAACTGCATTTTTGCATACTGTGTTAAAAAATTTAAATGTAATTGGTTGTGGATTGGTAAAAAGAGTAAAAGTTTTAATTTTAGCGCCATGCTGATGTAGGGAGTGAAGGCACATTTTCAGCAACTCTTCGAATGTTCACGAACAACATTCGTCAATTGGAGCAAGATCTGAGGACTCAAGATTACGACTTGCAAAAGCAGATCAAAACGTTAAAAAAACTGAAATTCGAATTGCTACGTAAAGGAAATATGGGGAACTTTGAACGGAGAATGGAGACTTTGGATGGGCTGCTGAGCAATGTAAGGAAGATGGTCGAGAACTCTCGAGTCACCCAGTTAGGACGAGATCTGAACAATCTGACGGACAGAGTCATAGTAAGTCTTTTTTAAGTATTTACTAAAATGCAGTTTAAGCAAGATGGACAATGACTTATTCAGTTTGCATTGGAAATCGTTCCTTCTTTGCTTCTGTTTCAGCTCATAAACTGGTAATGTTTAAATTAGAGGAGTGACAGAAATGAAAAAGAAAACGCCCTAATTACCTTGGTTGGGCATAATTTGTGTAATTGTATATAGATATCTGAACAGACATAACTATAATGCTGCTGAAAAAACTAGCAAAACAGTTACTGTTCATCAGCAGGATGCTCAAATTGTGTGCAATTCTGCAATTGGTTCCGGCTCCATATAGCTTAGCTTTCCATCATTACGGGGCATATAAATGAATACCGGAGTCACAGTTATTGGGAGCTAATCTTCGATGGATTAGTGTTTCGTTCAGTCGAAGACTGTCATTCGCTTTACACTCCAGAAACCAGAAATATGAGCTGGCCCCATCGGCCTCCTGGCTAATAAGGGGTTTAGATTAGTTTAGATTAATTTAGATTAGCATCATAACATTAACAATAACAATTCAGCTTCTTTAATTGTACTGGAATCCTGACATTTGGTTTTATATCTATTTCGAGCCTTTTCAATTCGGAAATAAAACTACTTTTTCAAAAGTGCTTGTTGGTGATCAGGCTGGATAGATATAGAAATGAAAGTTGGTTCATGAATAGGAAATCGTAAGTCAAATATAAATGAAAATGGTTTTGCATGGTTTTATGTAGCAATGACGTCATATGGCATCATCAAATGTTGAGGTTTTAAGTGAGTATGTACTTGGAACGTGCACAGTTAAACAATCCAACAGCAAAAATTGATAATTTTCGTTAAAGTTTAAAGAGAAAGTAAACTGACATTTTGTTCAAATATTGAACGATTATGCCTAAACAAATTAATTAATTGAAAAGAATATAATTGTATAAAAAAGAGAAACTAAAACAAATTTTACGAATATTAAAACAGAAAATAAACAAGCACTTTAATACCAAATTAATTTTAGCATAAGTCACAAGATTTTGACCAAATATATGAAGTGTTCCTTATTGATTTAATCACCCCTTTCATCTTCCCAAATGTTGAATTGTAGTTGTTGAGATGTAAATCGTAAAATTTAAAATCTGGAGATGCTTACCGCTTCGTTTTCTTTTATATTTAACTGAATTATTATTGACGCTGCTAGTAATTAAAAAAAATTATACCATCGAAAGAATAAATATATCCATGGGTAAGCGAGCCTGTATATATTGGTTACTCTTAACACTTGCTTTAGACAAACCATTACTAAAATGAATACGTGGTTTTAAATTACACAGGTATTTCAACAGGAAGCAAAAGAAGACAAACAGATGTTTGCTGGTTATAAAAAGAAGATTTACGATAATCGTAGTGCCTGTAGAGTGGCGTACACGAGCTGGGCTAGCCGTGCAGATGCAAATATAGGCGGCCTCTCACAGCTTAGAGTCGCTTGCGAATCGAAAGAGTTTGTGGGTCACTTTTTGCTTCAAAGACGAAATCCAGCATTGAGTAGCGAAGTGAGGTACAGATACACGTGTTGTAAATTCAGTTTCTTGGCAAGGAACACCTGAGGTGCATGTGCAATAAACCAAACTTTTGTTTGTTTGAACTGTAAAAATTGTTTTTGTCAGTGTGTTAATATAAGTACAATAATCATTTTTTCTGTTTTGATGTAGATATATATTGTAAACGCAACCAACAGAACGCTTTTAAAAGAATTAAAACTTTCTTATTTAAAGTTCGACAGTGCCCAAGAAACATTTGAGAAAAGACTGAAATTAAAGCATTCTCGTAATTGTAGTATGTGCAAATTACGCAGTATAGATTTAATTTTTTATTTCTGTTGCTGTAACTGCACGTACTACAACACAATAACATGCGCAGTATTCACCAGAATTCGGCTAAATTCCTTTTGCAGACAAAAGACACAAAAT
Source organism: Zoanthus sanctaehelenae (assembly GCA_028564885.2). Classification (NCBI taxonomy): domain Eukaryota; kingdom Metazoa; phylum Cnidaria; class Anthozoa; order Zoantharia; family Zoanthidae; genus Zoanthus; species Zoanthus sanctaehelenae. Next base: position 6,671 of record JAOTRI020134636.1, read on the forward strand.
CCCCAACTCGGAGTAGGAGTTGAACCAGATGGCTACTTACAAAGCGTAATAAATTTGATTTAGGGATCCCCCTTGAAAGGAAATTAAAACCATCGATTTATTCGAGCCAGTTGACAAATATGACACAAAGTCCCTAACCACTACCGGTAAGAAAGGTGATGGGGGCTGTGAAGGTGGGAGAGAGAATGGGAGGCGGTGGGGATTGGGGCTGTGAAGGTGGGAGAGAGAATCGGAGGCGGTGGGAATGGGGGCTGTGAAGGTGGGAGAGAGAATCGGAGGCGGTGGGAATGGGGGCTGTGAAGGTGGGAGAGAGAATGGGAGGCGGTGGGGATGGCGGCTATTTACAATTGAAGCTTGATGAATGGGATTAACAAATCACTAAGTACATACAAAGACGTACAACTGAGCCAAATTAGAATGGAACTTAAACTTGGAATATACAAATCAAACATGCATTCCCAGTCCCTTGAACCACGCTGTCTTTTGTCTGTATGACCAAGGGTACCTTATACGCCGGTCAAAAGACAACAAATTAGAAGTTTTGTTCCCGTTTATTAGAAACAGCTGTCTTCCGGCTAAACGTTCATATTCATTTCTTTCCAACTTCCGTCTGATTTTGATAGGTCTTGTTTGTTTTAATAGTAATCATAACTTACTAATTTCTTAAATAAAATAAGCAATCTTATATGAGAAGATGTTATGATACAATTTACTATAAATGTTAATATAAAATGTAGTGTAATGACGTTTCTGATATACGACTGTCACGTTTATTAGTGGACCCGAGGGCTCGGTAAGAAACTGATTTATTATATTATATTAAGTGTCAAAGCTAACACTGAAAAAAACGTTAACAAGACAAAACTGATTTTATTAAACTTAAGTGCAAAAAATCTTTAGGTACAAAAGTTTACATGATATATGAATGAAGTTTGGTTTTATTGTTGACAGAGTATTCGTAGTACCTTTACATGCCCTCACAGAATGATCTAGATTACTTTCCGGTATTTATAAGTGGTCATCTTTTAACTAATAACTGAGGTACTCGACCAAATGAACTTTGACACTTAATATACTTATAAGAAAGCTTAAAGGCACTTTGAATTTTAATGTTTTTATTGTAAAATAATAAATTCTGACGATATTAAAAAAATGACATTTTTGTCTAGGTTGCGAAGGTTATACTAATATAGTATATTTAAAGCATGATTCAATTTCAAAAGAGATATTGGCTCTTTTTAAGTACTTTGTAAAGTCAGTGTAGACTAAAATATTAGCGTCGAAGTTAGTACGCGCTTGCATAAAAAAATGCTTGATTAGGATTCTACTCCAGTCCTCAAGGTCTGCTTTGATGATACTTTAGCAGTTAGGAGCGCCTCGAACCTTTACTCGTTGGCAAGCAGTCTTGAGCGAAGCGAAACGAATCATGTTTCTTTCATCACACAGTTGACATTTTTTCTTCCCTAGCGAAACAGTTTTCTTTCCTTTCTGTTCGTTCATTTGTCTGGATAGCGTTTTGTCTGTAGGAATAAAAATAAGACGACTTTAGATTAGCTTATAGACCTCTTTTATAAATGGCGACTATTTTAGTATTCTTTTGTCTTCATAATAATAATAAATAGTAATAATACTTTTATTTATAGAGCGCTATGTCCATTAATTGCTCAAAGCGCCTCACTAGCCTCGTTTGGGAAAAGATATTCGTTTGAATTTTTTGCTCAAACACGAGACTAAAAAGAATACTAAAATGGTCGCCATTTATGAAAGAGGTCTATACTGAATATAACTGAGTATTTCAGAACTACTGCATTTTTTCATTGATTTTAGTCATTAAATCTGAAAATGATGATGGCCGCCTTATGTTTTACAGAGCTTTCACTAGGTTATGAAGGCACCTAGAACATATAATGTTGGGGTCATTTCATACCGCAACAAAATAAGACGCGTCTTATATAATTAAGACGTTTTAAATAAGGCGTGAACTTAACTATACCATTACTATTTATTCGTTCGCGTCTTTCATAACTCAGTGACGCGAATATGTCGTATACATGGTTCACGTCTTATTCTTGCTACAGCCTCGTCTGTAGGTGCAAGTTGCCATTAGCAACGCCATCATTAGCAACAATCCAAGATAGCGCGCAGCGGAGAGAAAGATCGTGCCATCATTTTACAAAAAAAGAAACTTTTTCAGAGTTGTATTCTTTTCTTCTGTAGGCTGCACTATTGAAGAAAATTAAGAAACTCAAAGAGTACAAATTAAATCCGAGAAGAGCCGGAAGAAAGCGATCGAAAGATTGGTGCAAGAAAAACATGTTTTACATGAATGATGCCAACTTCCTGCTCTTCTGATCATCTTTTGGAAACTGTAAAACCAATTACGTCATCTAATCATGAACGAAGACACTTTTGATACGGAGACAGTTTCTGTAAAGCACACAAACCATTTATACGAATAAATTCACGTCTTATTCAAGACGCGGACTAAATAAGAACACCCATAAATCTGTTCCTAGATAAGACGCGTCTTATGGTAAGACACGCCCAAAATATGACGCCAACGCTTGCTTTGCACTATCTCTAAGTGCAGTTCCCGCCATATTTTTGACGTGTTTAACTTAAGACAGGTCTAATTTTTCCCGGTATTAAGAGACAAAAAGAGTACTTGCAACCAACGTGAACTTAGTGTATTTTGTAGCCGTAGTGTTCAAGCTTAACTTAAAACTTCTTACCATAGCAACAACAACTTCAAACTTTAATCGTCTTAATTACGCATTAGAGTAATATATAAATATAAATTGATCCTTACACAAAAATGTCTTATCGAAGTAATAAAATATGAATTATGAATGAATATACCTTTTCTTGGCGCTAAATAGTTGTTTGACAACATTCTTAAATCTGTTATGTGACTTAGTTGCAATTTTGTAATCCGGGCTACTTTCCGTAGGCTCCGTAACGTTTGTAGACGTTTGTCCCATTTCTGATTCAACCCATTCGCTCCAATTGTCTTTATTCAGCCCAGTTAGCTTAACAGAAGATTCCCCGGGACTGTTTGCAGTGGACGGGGATTTAATAAGTTTGCTTTTTGTCCTGCATGATAATGTATTTGTTGGCGAATCCTCCGTTGAGACTCCGGAATCAACTAAACTATCCTGTGAGGTGTCCAATAAACTTCCTTTGCTCATGGAAACGGGAGAACAATTGTCAATGAATTCAAAACTTAATCGCCGCGAAAAGACGTTTTGTTGTAAATGGCTTAAAGAAGTTGCTCTTTTTTTTCTTTTCTCTGTTTGACGAACCCATACGGGTGACGGCAACTTGGAGTTTCCTTCGGTTATATCTCCTTCGGAAAAAGTTCTGTTCCTCAAGTCTTTTTTATCTAAATTTGCGCTATGATTTGAAAACAATAATAAAGATTGGGGTCGTTCCGAAATTTCTTCAGGACATAAAACGCTATGAGTATTGTTTTTTGAATGATTGTCTACCAAAGGATCAACGTCAGCTGTCATTCGCTCTATTCGTTCGTTATGCAAGCATGTTGGGGTTAAGGTTTCCCTAGCAGCACCAGCTTCGCCTGATTCCTGGGTCCCATTGTTTTCAATTGTAGCTTTTGCGAACTGGCTGTCTAGATCATCCATAACGTTTTTCTCAGAATCGCCGTCAAACGACTTGCGCCAGCGCTTTGACCTTCGTATCCAGTTGTTTAGCATATTTCCTGCTGCTGTGCGGATTTTACTGCAAAATTATAAGTCTATGTTAGCGTTTATGTTTATACTCAACCAAAAAAAGATGATCAAGTATTTAGTTTCTGAGCAAGTCTCTTTTTTCTTTTCCAAATCACTTCATAATGGTTAATAATTAAAAAAAAAGATTTCAAATTAATAGCAGTAAAAAGAAAGCTCCAACCTTGTTGCTTTATCTACGTTTTCTTTATTTTCGTCGGGACTTTCTTCCGCGATGGTTGCGATTTCACTCGGGATTTCATTCTCGCTTAAAACATCGCTGCTTTCTCCGCCGCTACTCAGAGGTCTAGCTTTCCCTTCTTTGTTGGTTTTCCTCATTTCCACAGCATTAGACGCAGAGGGAGACGGTGGGGGAGACCTTTCAAAGTAAGTGGGTTGATGCATAGAATTTAGGTCGTGTGACGCACCCTACAATCTACTACTAAGTGTTCACAAATTGAATAATTTTACTGTATAGGCAAATATATATGGTTAGATGGATAAAGTGTGGACCGGGAGAGGGTTAGTGACGGATATACAACGATGCTTGGAAGGATGGGTCCATGAAATACTATTTAAAATGGATGAAGGAATCGGAATATACATGCAGGTATCTAAATAAATAATGGACAGGTTGGCGCAGTTGGTAAGATCTCTGCTTTTCAACCACAAGGTCCCGAGTTCGATCCCGGCACTTTGCCAAGATTTGAATCTTTGTGTGGCCTTCTTTTCCGCCTAAGCCAACTCAGCTTTCCATCCTCCCGGG
>JAOTRI020134647.1:0-11160 GCA_028564885.2 Zoanthus sanctaehelenae
AAGAGTAAGAGGCCGCGGGCACTTTTTGCCCCCCCCCCGTCCCAGGTAGCCTCCAAAAGCCCGGTCTGAATAGGGTTAAACAGCGAAATATCTCGAAACCGTGACTCCCAGTTGAATTATTACGTTCTCCCAAATTGAGCCTAAACTTTTCACTGAAAAATTTTGAGATAATTTCACTTTCATTCTTCAGTAGTTTGCTTTTTTTAATCTATTCTCATTTTCTCATTACCAAGTGTCTTATTTTGCATTTGTTATGTAAGGAGAAGTTGAGTGTTGATACGATAGCTGATTTTTAGTGAAAGGGTCAATTTGCTCCATTTTGATATAATGAATAACAACGAAAAAAACCTCAGTTCTTGTGCACATTGAAAACGTGATCTACAAGATTCAGTAAAGCTAAAAGTAGAAACACTTTTACCTTTTTTGAGACATCAACCTGAGTTTTTTCTTAAATTGTTCCTGATATTCGGCCGATCTAAGCCTCATTGTTTTTAAAGAAAAGTAGATTGACCAATGTTGTATTGTTATAAGGAAATGTATCAGCATCTCGTGTGTTTCTAGACAGTAATATGAATACAGACAGGACCCTGCACGTGCTTACCCTGCAAGCAGAAGGATTTTTTTAGACCCTTCTCTTCCTGAAGTCGGAGGGGTCAGAAGAAAAGGGTCTTAAAAAAATCTTTTTGCTCGCAGGGTAGCACGCGCTTTGATTGGTCGAAAATCTTTGTTCCATCAGAGTATTCAAAAAGCATGTTTTAGTGGTTTTCGCTACTCGTGGAGTGTAAAGTATATAACATATAGCAAATAAAGAAGCCTAAGCCATGTATTAGACAGAGATTAAAACACTACGGACATTTGCGAAAACACTTGCAACTAACATAAGATATCTTATATGAAGACACTTATGGTGGAGCTCCCTGCAAAGCACGGCATAAAGTTTGTAAGACAAGAGTAGTTAATCATATAAACAAGAAATGAAATTGGTTCAGTTTGTCGATCAATGTGCTTTGTTGTTTCTACACGCGACGTTTAATGTCTTTAACACAAAGCAAATAAAGGCGATGTATTAGACTGTGATTAAAACATGACGGGCAATTTCTTCATTTTTGCTCGTGTTTTCACAAAATGCTTGTCGCGTTTCATCACAGGGTGACAGGCGGATCTTTGTTTACATTTTCCCCTTCATTAGTAAATGGTACCAGTTTTTAATAAGGGTACAAAAACTAAAGCACTGTATATTGAGAGTGATTTTCAGAATAAACATCATCTGAAAATATGAGACTGATATGCTAAACGCTGCTCCTATGATCTAATGGTTACGTTACAGAGAATGTATGGCTCATTAACAGGTTTTGCCACCAAGCTGTTTTGAGTATTGTAAAACCGCCATATCTTTTAAAAATACTTATAACCTTAAAAGTCTCATCACTTTGTTAGCTCAACAAGTTTTCTTACATTTTAGACTTAAATCTTGTTTATCTTTGTTCGTTAGCTACAGTTGTATGTTAATGAAGCAGAATGAAAACAAAAACATTAGCGAAGTTTCGTTTTGTTAAAGAGAAAACTTTCTGCATGTTCTTTGAGCATATTGCACGTATATGCCATATTATTGTCTAGGATCACGAGCGGTGTAGTTTATATTATGTAATTTATGTTCATTTATACAAAATGCATTTGTAGACAATTAGAGGGCACGTTATATCATGACTGTCCGTAGAGCATACTGCATGCACGTACATGTTATATTGGTGTCTAGAAACACGTGCGGTGTTGATTTTATTATATGATTTATGTTCATTTATATAAAATAGATTTATAGCCAATTAGAGAGTGCGTTATATCAGGATTGTCAGTTTTCAATAGACTTCAGTTACGCAAAATTACCGCCGTTAATTTCGGAACCACCATGGTTTTATTTTCAAGAGAAAAACGATGGTCTGAGCAATTTAATTTCTACCGGACCTTCCTGTTTAACCAGTTCTTAAGTGACAACAACAGTTGTTTTGCATAGTTTTATTTTACATGCATTGTCCATTTTCCTTTTAATAAATGTATTTTAATGTTGTGTAATATTATTTGTTAACAGGATTAATTAAGAGCAAGCTGAGTAAAGACTTATATAGCATAGAAACCAAAGTTACCTACTATCAAAAAGACAAAAACAGAATGCGTACCTTTACACCAAACAACAAGCTATACACAGTCAAACTTCGAGATATGCGATATATTGGTAAGAACAAAAATTTGGATTGTATGACTATTACAAAAACATCATTTTTGACTTTACCAAGCTTTGGCTTGATATATTACAGCGCCATTTTGAGCAAGCGATTCACATTCTATATCATTTTAAAAACGTTTTTCTAAAATTTCTTGCTCCAAATAGGGAGGGTGGGGAATGGAGATGGCAAGCCACCTAAACCACCCCTTCCCCTTAATCCTAGAAGGCATGAGGAGTGCGTCATTTTGACTTTTTCCCTTTGTTTTCTTGAGGATAAAAAAAATTGCCAAAAGCTTAACCATAACCGTAGCTGACAGGGATGGGGTAGAGGAGACAGCTTTCCCCCTCAGACCGATCCCCCTTCCCCCTCCAAAAACAAGTCAATGTCTAGAAACTTAAACCAAATTAGGAATTAAATGATAATAAAGTATTTTTTCAATATATAGCACATTTGACATGGACGCGTATTAAAGAAATAAGGAATATTTTTGTTAGATTATTTGTGTTTTCTTTTAAGTCCCAGTTGTATTTCTAAATTCTCCCAACTTGTTCCAATACTTTAATCTTATGTGGTTTGCTTTGATTGATCAATTCTCAATAAGTAGTACTTGGGTGTTGATAACTGTTTGGAACTTAAACGGTAGAATCTTAAAGGATTTCAGAGGACTTGTCTACCACTAGAAAAATCTTAGCTACGATTGACAAAGAGACGCTGGCTTAACATCTACATAGGCTGTTTGAATAGATTCGATAATTATTTATCAAAAAACGTAATTGGTCTTTTGTTTCGTCTTTAGAGAATACAATTACAACGCTCGATCTCAATTCATATTATGTCTAAGCGTTAGAAATTGTCAGCTAGTTTTTTTTATTTTTTAAATATAAATGCCCAATTTTCCCTTCTTTCAGTCGATGTCAATATTTCTGTTAAAAATTTAATGAAACACTGCTTAACGAAAACGAATCCACCCCAAAGGGATTGCAACTGATCCACATAGGTCGTGCTTTAGATGTATTGAGACCCGGCGCTGTTCAACGCCTCAAATTTAATAATTTTTGTACATCATTCATACTGCATGGTTTGTTTTGATCATTACCCCCACTCGTTCATTGCTATTTTGTTTAAGAAAAAAGACTAGAACTTCAGCGCACACACGTTACGTTTAATTTGTGATTTGAAGATGGCGGCTCGCAAATTGATTAAAACGCTTATTTGAGATGAATACTGTTGGAAAGCAAGTTAAATGCTCCTTAATTAACATTTTTAATTTCAAATGTATCGTCACTGTTTGTCTGTGAACTGGGTTTGACTGGTTGTTATCTTGCAGATGTGGGCCCAAAGGCTTGCAGGTCAATCAAAAACTCAATCTTTGTTGCTGGAGATTATCCTGGGACCTACTCATGTTTGTGTCCATTTGCTGGTGAACAACCCAGCATTGGGGGCTGCAAAGGTGCGCATGTCAGTTCATCTATTTTTATGTCTAGCAATGCCACATTCAAATCTATAGAAAATGCCATTGAAATGTGACTAGTCTGCAAAATAACATTGTGTGCGTCCTATCAGAGAATTATCTTAACACCCTGCTTGCTCTAAAGTTAAGTAAATACAAAATAAAACTAGGAATATCTGTCAATAGGGGAATGCTCGGACTTAAAATTGGAATTTTAAAGCACGAGAAGACACTTTAACAATGTCATCAAAATAGATTTTTTTAGTCATATGTGACATGATAAAAACATGATTTGATGTTATATAGTTAATTACCACTGACCAATGCCATGGCATAAAACACGGCTACGAAAAACGAGTACGGAATCGTCCCTCACTCGAACATTGTTCGTAATAACCCAAAATGTCCCGAATGGCCCCGAGTGTGATCCAAACCCCAAAGATCTCTCATCCCTATATAAACATTTCACGCATGTGCGATACCATATAACCACTAACCAATGCCATGGCATAAAAAAAAATACGGCTACGAAAACGAATCCCGAATCGTTCCGAGCGTGATCCAAACCCCAAAAATCTTGAAATGAACTTCCCTCTTCTCAAAATTAGACTTACTCTCCGTTCTCTTCGCTCACTCCGAGCAATGAATTTACCTTGATAAAGGCTAAAGAGACGTGAAATGAAAAGTTGTTTATATCAGTGGGTAGAGAGTACTCACAGGGGTGCAGCAGGGGTGAACGATTGTAATCCAAGAGTACAGATTAACTTTGTGTCAAGAGCAGCACGCCGGAGTTCGGAGTTCGAATTCTAACAATTCTTTTTGCGAAAAATGACTATTGTAGTTCTGTACGTTTGTGTCAACAAGTTGGATAAGTTTGAAGAACCACGTGACCACTGGTATTCTTGTGCTTGCTGGTAACCGCTTTCTACTGAGTGTGTTCTCATTGATTAATATAATTCACTTAGTCGTTACCCTCTCAATTATCTTAATAAAGTCATTACAAAGTGAGACGAAGGTTATTACAAAGTGCGACAGCTTTTTTATTACAAAGTGCGACAAAAATTATTACAAAGTACGTGACAACACTAGCCCATAAGTAGGAGCGATCAACATTGATGATGCGAATTCAAACCAATTACATTCGTTCAAGCTTGATCATCACTGTTAATTTGTATAAATTGTCTGATTCCTCAGGGACTGAAACTTCCTATTGAAATTTCCTGCTATAAAAGCGATCTAAAAATAAACCAGTTAGTGAAAACGCCTTGGCATAGGTCTATTATGGGAGTTGCTTGCTCCGACTTTTGGGCTCCTGGCGACAATTATTACGACTGTAAACGGACACATACTGATCACTGCCTTTTCTCAATCCCTCAGTGCCTTCAAAGCACTGTTACAGATTAGTTTTCCCTTTAAGGGAAGTCTTAGCACTAAAGAAATTGGAAACAAGGAAAATCCTCCACTGGCCACTAAGTTCATGCAGGAACGGCAAACGAAAACTTCACTGATTGCTAACCTACCACTCTAGCGTTTAGTTTAATGTTTTGTTTTGATATAGTAACTAAAACATTAACGTTATTTTACAGGAAGAAACAAGTTCTTCGTATTCAAAAAATATAGAAACTATATCAACAAAGCTTATGAGTACAACGAAACGTCCATCAAATTCATTGACTCTCGCGGCAATGCTTGGCTTACCGGTCACGAAAGAAAAAGTATCAAAAGTTACTCAGATGACATTTTTAATTACTGGCTGGATAGCGTGAACCCAATCACTGTGGTTAACGGTGACAGGTAGTCATTATCTTTCTTCTGTACGTAATGTAACATATTTTGTGACATTGAACAATAAATTAATGTTTGAGTAAAAAGAAAAACGCAAGAAATGTTATTTTGAAGATTTTTAAAGAATGTTTCTGAATCAGTTTTGACCATCTGATGATGACCGCGTTTTAGAAGCATTTTTAACTCTTTCATAATATCATTTCTATCTTTTATTAATTCAGATTTCAGCCTTAAAGTAGTTATAAAGAATGTTCTTATTAAAATTTGACAAAGGAAAAGAGGATAATGGTCCCTAGTCCAGTGCCTACTCTATATCAAGATTCAAGGATTCATGCGGATTTCGTTTCCAACAATTAAAATAAAGCTAATGCAACTATTCATCCTTCCGGTGTAAGTGAATGAGGCCTTTAACAGATCATGCTCACAAACCAAATCCATCTTTACATTGCAAATTCCCTGCAAAGTTGTTTGTTTGGATTTTGTGTGCTGTTTTCTGATGAGGTACAACTTTTGCTAAAAGTCACAATGGATCGGATTTCATTACGTCAGTTCGATATAATTATATATACTGGCCTAAAAAATATGTACAGATTCGATCGTCCACACATAATCAAATCATTTGCGAAGACAAAAGTTTCCACTCAATAGTGCGAATATAAATGGAACTAAAGGTCTATCCGCAACAAAGTTAATGGCGGGTACAGAAATATCAGGATATTTACGAATGCACGAGAGTGCGAGTAATTATTGAACCCTGGAGGTGCCATTTCAATTAAGTTTTTAATATTTTTGGATCGTATTCATTTTTTTTGGATTGATTTCAATTTTTTTTTGCATCGCGCTCAATTTCTATTTTTTTCTCAATTTTTTTTCGATTTTTTTTTCGACTTTTTCCTTGTTTTTCTTCCTATAACCTACGATGGATTAAATTGCCGTCCAGGGGGAGGTTAAAGACTCTAGCTCATCCGCATGCAATTACTTGTAAAGGCGATTGGTTAATTTTTTTTAATAAAAAGAATATCTAGTGTAAATCCTCATAGAATGGTTTCGGGCCTTTTATCAAACAGAGTCCATGCAAATCTCGTAAACAAGAAAGGCGTGTGGGTGTTTGGAAAAATCAAGGATGTCAGTAGATTGAAGGCTAAAGTTGCGTACAAAATCTTTCGATCAACCTTTCCAACTGGAACACTTAAATACACAAGTAAGTAAGAATTCATAGTTTTAAACCTACGTTTGAGCCTAAGAAACAGGGCCCAGTTGTTCAAAGGTTGGTTAAGTTTAACCTTGGAATTCCTCAAACAGGAATTTCTTCTTTAAGAAAAAGTAAACGGTTTATTTATAAATATTGTTTGGATTTTTCAATGAAAAGTTTTGTTATTCTCAAAATTACAGCTAAAATTTCCCTTTGTAAGATTGGAAACAAGATAGTGCAGGGTTGAACATTTATTTAGCTCTGGGTTAGTGCTAATTGGCTTTTGAACAACTGGGCCAAGTATTTCAACTGCTATACCAAGTTTTATACGTGGTGTCTTTCTCTTCGCTGACAAATTCAGCTAGTATCTCAGTTTGGGAATTAATTGCATCATACGTGCCTTTGGCTGATCGGGTATTAGAATCCTCTTTAAAACGCAAAGTGCTGGGTACATGATAACTTATTACCCTACAATTATGCACCATTTAACATCCGTCTAGTTGAGAAATATCAAGTTTTACGTTTCCTTTTTTTTAAAAAAACTGTTGCATGACTTTGCTCTCTTTCTAGAATTTCTAGGACCGTGCAGTAACGTTTTTACAAATCTTTTTTACGAGAAAGTGACACCGAGAACAAAATATCTTATTTTTTACCAGTTTTTAGCAGTCAACATATTTTTAAAACTTTCAATACAACTGTTTTCTCTTGTATGTTTACTGATAAAATGACAATGCACGGTAAGTGATACATGTGGTAATAGATATATTAAATGTGAACGGTGCTTTTACGTTTTATGTCGTGCACGCATTCATGAAAATGTAAATTACAGAGTTCAGTAAAGTTTCAACAAGACAACAAGAAACAGCCTTAGAATGAGCTTGTTCTTAAATTGTTTTTCATTTTCGGCCTATCCGAGCATCGTTGTTATTATAAAGTTGTTCTTGTAATTATTGGTCTTGAGCCAACTGGAAGTAACTTTGCACGCGCTTGAAGCAGCAGATACGTTTATTTCCTAGACAATTGTACTTTTTACACACGAAATTATTTTACTGATTCGGGCTTTCTGTGGAAAATCCGAGTGAGAAATCTGGCATCGTTCTTTGTCTGCGCGACCCTGCTCAAACGAAACAGTTAGAAAAACGACTTACATTAACAATATTCAGACATTCAGCAATAAATAACGACGTGTATATCTAACTTGTTCATTATATGCCTTAGGAAGTCCTTGCCTTCAAGGAAAACGTACGCAGTCCTAGGCCTCTTAGATCATTGTTCTTAAGATACTTGATACCTCTTGCTTAGTTCTTATTTCAATCAATTTACATTTGTCTAAGTATGGCATGCCGTTGGTAGCAAAATTCAAAACAACATATTTATACTCAATTCAATGAAAAATTGCTCAGTTCAAAAGGAAAATAACATTCACTTCATAAAAAATTGCTCAATTCAATGAAATTAAATATGTGGTCAATTCAATGATTTTTTAACTTAGATGTTTTTTGGTTCAACAACTTCTTTCGTTCAATGAAATTTATTCGTTCATTGAAGTTTTTTGTTCAATGAAAATTTTTGTTCAATAAAAGTTTTTCGTTCAATTATTTCGTTCAATGACTTAACCACGTTCTTTCTGACCAGCGGTTATTCCTTGTTGCCGGGGGTCGGAGGCCAAGCACAAAGAATTAGAACATTCATATAGTTATGGCAACGCGCGGAGATAAACATTATATAAAGGGAAAAAACAACAAACAACAAAAAGCATTCGTATTACTTCATAAAGAGAAAAAAGTATTGGTGAAGCCAATAAAATTGTTAGTATTTTTAGTCATTTCTTTTTTATAGTTTATAATATTCTTATATATAAGCTCTCGGTAAGTAATATGAGTGTTTTGCTACTGATCTTGTGCCGTGAATTCGACTGATTAAATTGAAAATAGTCGATAATGAAATTTATACATAAAAACAGCTGTCTAAAAATTCACAACATCATTAAATTTAAGGATACCGAGAGACTTAAATAATGGACTTGCATGTTGATCATAATGCGAAAAAGTCATTTTATTACCGAGTAGAATGAGTAATAATTAAGTGTTGTCGGGTAAGTGTTTTCCCAGACAATTAAACCATAAATAAGAAAAAGTTGAATCAGGGCATAATAAAGTTGGGTAACTGTATGAGAGTCGACAAAGTACCGTATCTTCGATGAATACCAATACTTTTACGTATCTTTTTAGGGTATAATTATACTCAACACTGTCTTTCCGGGATAGTGTAGAATCTAGGAAAATACCAAAATATTTAATCAGCATATGAATAGTAAAAGCGTTTTTAAAACGTTAAAAAATGATCATTGATTATAACACCATAAAAACTAACCTTGTGTACAGTGTACATACCTTCCTCAAATGCTAATTTTGAAAACGTATTTGGTTGTTACCAGAGCCTCTATTTCGAAAGAACTAAGTACAGCATTTAATAGTTATTATTAAAAAGAAAATATATTCAAATTAGGAATGTTGCAAAATTTGAAAGGTAAAAAAAACCCTTCAGGCTTCACTGCCGTCAGAGATGGTTGATACTTTTAAAAATTTTTATGAGAAGCCAGAAATTTTAAAATTTTGTATTTGGCCTAAAAAATGATAATAAAGGTTTCATTCTTTCTGATTGCCGATTTAATTCTTAAGTGAGAAAAAAAACTGGCTATCTTAGATTACTTAGTTTGGTAAAACCAAGCCGTTTTTTCAAGTAATTTTTAAACTGTGTGCTAATACTACATTCATTGACTCATAGTACCAGTTACTATACATATTATTAAACTTAATTCTTCATTGACTTCACGGCGCACTAACAAACGAGCCATATTGCCATGCATTGGTTTGACCAACGGAAGAACCGCAGACTAACAAGCAACGCGGGCTTACACGTTTTCGTCATTGTTGATAGAAGATAACCTACCACAGTAGCCCGAGTAACGAACAAAAAATGTTCATCTGAACAAAAAAATTTCCTTTAACCGAAAAAATTTCATTGAACGAAAAAACATCACTTAAAGATAAAAAGTCATTTAACAGAAATATTTCATTGAACGAAAAAAGTTGTTGAGCAGAAAGTATCGTTGAACGAAAAAGTATTATATAAGGTAAAAATCATTAAATTGACCACATATTTAGTTTCATTGAATTAAAAAATTTAACTTTTTTGAATTGAATGTTGTTTTTCTTTTAAATTGAGCACTTTTTCATTGAATTGAATAAAACTATGCAGGTTCGAATTTTGCTACCAACGGCTTGCCATATCTAAGCGTATGAAATACTTTTTATAAAAATGTTTAAGTTTAATCATTGTAATTTATTACAGTGTTCACCCACTAGATGAGCCTTTCCTTCTACCGGTTAACAAAGTTAAACAATACTTCTGATTGGCGAAAGTAGCTTTAGGGCAAACATTACATTCCTTTTGAATGGTTGAAAGGATCTGAAACTGAAGTCAGTCGCGATCGGTACACGAGGATAGAACCATAAAAATGCTTCCAGCCTCTTTCTACTTTTGTTGTTAAACTTAATTTCTCTTGCATGTTTTAAAGTGTTTTAAATGCCTAGTATGTAGAGTTGCTCGCAATTTGGGAATCCTGCTGATAAACAGTAACTGCATTGCTATTTTTTTAGTAGCTTTATAGTTATGTCTGTTCAGAAATCTATTTGATCCGTTACCCGTGCTAATAACTGATTAAGTTCATAAGGATGAATATATTACAGATCCAGAAATATGCACCAAGATGGCCGCTTGCCCGATAAACTCCACATGTATAACAAAATTAAGAGTTATTCCTTCCACCTACACTTGCGTATGTAACGGGCCCGTGGTTGACAACGTTTGCACAAGTAAGTACAAATAAATAATGCTGAGGTTTGGGTGGGGATAGAGGGAGACATGCAACTGACTGATCGTTGTTTCTACAAATAAAAACAATTGGGTAATGTGAGGGGTGGGCTGGGAATAGAAGGGGTCATACAACTGCACGTTTGACAATGTATATAGAGGTGATATGGACGATAGAGGAGAAAATAGCAACGGACCCAAGGTTGACAATTTTTCCACACACAAGTAAGAACAATTTTGTATTGTGGAGGATGGATTGGGATTTGTGCTATACTTGAGTTCATCTTTATAGCCATAGCACCCAATATAGTGGCTTCAAGGTAGCTACCAGCACATTTGTGCTATATATCTATACTTGGGTTCATCTTTATAGTCATAGTACCCAATATAGTGGATTCAAGTTAGCTACTATAGTACGTTTGTACTATCTATACTTGAGTTCATCTTTATAGTCATAGTACCCAATATAGCGGCTTCAAGTTACTTACTAGCACGTTTGTGCTATTTATATTATAGTTCATCTTTATAGCCATAGTGCCCAATATAGTGGCTTCAAGGTAGCTACTAGCACGTTTGTGCTATCTATACTTGAGTTCATCTTTATAGCCATAGTACCCAATATAGTGGCTTCAAGT
>JAOTRI020134658.1:0-21501 GCA_028564885.2 Zoanthus sanctaehelenae
AGCGAAACAGCTGTCCACTGCTGCCACTTCCTAGGCACCTAAGCTGCGCACGCGTAGTTCTGTTATATTTTGTAACTATTCATAGGCTTGCCCATGTTATCAAACGTAAATTAGTTTAGATTAGATTTTTGGTTAGATTTTATTGTTTATCTCTTATTATTAAATTTTCAATCTCGAATATTGCGTTTCTAGCGTTCTGATTGGTTTAAACGCGTTTTGCTATTTTCAAGTATCAAAGGGTTCGGAAAACTCCTGAAAGTTAATAAAACAATTATTCCATTCGCGCTTGTTGGATTTGAGATGATCATAGCCAACTCGGCGCTGCGCACCTCGTTGGCTATTTACCATCTCATATCCAACGCGCGCTCTTGGAATAATTGTTAAATAACTCTTTATAACTCTCCATATAACATAACAAGCGTTGGTGGAATGAGTTGTTCTCAACCCTTTAAGCCGTAGTTGTATTGTTAAAGTCTCCCAACTTGAGCCAATGTTTTTCCTGAATAGGTTTGAAAGAATTTTTTTTTTTATCAAAATGTTTTGCTTTCTTTGATTAATTCACATTTTTTATTACAAGATGTCTTATTTTTATGTGCAATGTAAGGAGAAGTTGGATGTTAGTACCTGACTGGAAATGAACGGGTTAATAGGGTGTTTGTAAAAGAACCAATCAAGAAGGTTATTCATCTGCCTCTCCGATACTAAAATGTGTTTCCTTGAGAAACTATCAGTTATTCGAAATTAAATTATTTCATTATTTCTCTTTAATCTTAGTAGAGAAAGGTATTTCTATTTATTTATTTCCATAATTTTCAACCTGCTAGAAATAATTTTTGGTCGCTAAAAATAGTTTTTACGTCGCACAAGGCATTACCTTGTTTTCTAATAAAATTTGATAGAAATCTAAAGTATTCGTTTTTTCCTAAGAAATTCCCTTAGCCTTTGAGTCTCCAAGTTTCTTAGAATTTGACCCAATTTATCCCTGAAAGTTTCTTAAGGGTTCCTTAATTTCTAGAACACTTCATCCGAGAAACAGACTAATTAACAATTTTTTGTTTTTGTTATGAATAAAAGTCAAGTTGTGGGGCATTTAAGAAAGGATGGACGATTTGCAAGAACTATTTCTTATTCCTTACGCGCCAACCAAGACAATCGATGCGTCGTGAAGATAACAGGTAATCCTGTGAATCATTTAGATGCATGGAAAGGGCATGAAAGTGTCATGCGTTTTGTGATTTATAGCGCAAAAGCGCTTTACAGATGTACTGAGGAATGAATTAGGAAATTAAAGAAACGCCTTCCTCAAGTTCCATGTCATTTTTCTTGTTTTTTATATTTATGAAGTTTCCCTGCACGGTTCAAGAAAGTTTAGCCCTAAAAGTTTCTCAAGATGTTTGGTATCTCAGACCCAAGTTTCTTATAAAGTGTTTTCTTACGAAAAACATAGGTATACGTGTTGCTTGATCTGCATTAATACTTTCCTCTTGCCACGTGCGTGTTTGTAGTAGATATTTTTTTAAAATAAAACATTTAAAGTACGTGTTCGGTTCACAAAATATTTCACAATGACGTTAGAGCCTAAAACACCGGCTCTGGAGTTGGTTTTCTTTATATTCCTAAGCCGACAAGAACGCTTTGTCAATTGAATTAAGATAGATTATCTATTCTATGGAGAAAAAAGAATGGTTTGCATGGAATATAAATTGACTGAACGACGAAGAGAATACCAGCTGGGATAAACATGGCCTTAATGATCACAACAGCCCTGTTACAAAACTTATTTTCAATTCATTACAATCTACTGTGAATTCACTGCTATTCTTTCTATGAGCAATTAGTGATTAAACGAAAGCTTTAGAGTTGTTCTTACGTTATTATCTGTAATAAAAAACACAGTAGGCCATTGGTTTCAGTGACTACCTCCTCTCACACAAACTAATTAACTTTGTTCGAATGGTAGGGTGCTCGCCAAATTATATTATTGCTTCATAAATGCAGTTTAAACTTGTCTTTTCGTTGGCTCAAATATATTTCGACAATTCCTCTGTTTTAATTTGAAACTTGTTAGACCAAATGTTTCATCTTCCACTATACAATTTTTCTGTTTTTAACTTTAAAACAAAACTTGGCGGAACAACGTGCCTAAGTTTTTAATGTTGTATTCTGCCTTTTTTATGTGAAAAGGAGGCTTATTCTGATTAATTTAACTGTTTGGATCTTCTGAAATAAACATTCAACACCTTTTCGTTATTTTTGTTTTAAAGAATCCTTAGGACGTATCTATGATTTTCACGTTTTATGAAGTTTAGTTTTTGTTGAAAAAAAACGTTAGATCATTTATTGCTTTCTTAGTGCAGATTTAAAATTTTACATCAAGCAAATTCAGCATTTTGAAACTTTATGTTTTTCTTTTTCTTTCGAAAATAGAATAGTAAATCCTTAGATTTGATAATATTGTATTCAGTTTACAAGAAAATTTCATTACTTTAGCAATACTACAATTTCCAGCAAGAGAAATGGTTGTTGAAAAAAAACAGATAAAACTATATGAAAAAATGAGAGCGCTTTTTTGCTGGAGCGCCGCCTTAAAACAATTTATTTACAAGAAATCAGTTTTACACATCTGCGCCGATCTTAATGAAATAATGCTCTTCAACTTATACGTAGCGGAAAAATCCAATAACACTTTAATCTAAAGAACAAATCCTGGTAACTTCAAAAGATACTCAAGTGATCCAAATACAAAAGCAAAAGAATTAGAAAAAAATAAAAATTTATTTGAAAACTGGGACCAAAGGGCTCAAGTATGATTAACAATAATGACATTTTGGTGCCTTTAAATCGCCGCTATTGCAATTACAATAATTGAACATGAAAAAAAAGATTGAATAAAAGCTGACATCTCTTCCAGACTAGTTTAATTGACCGCTATACATTGACTCAAAACTTTAAAATGTTTTACAGGCTTTAAATGTATTGATGTATGACATGTATTCGAGAGGAAAAGAAAAAGTTGAGATCTGTCGAAAATTGATATTACATGAAATGATGGGAAGTCTTGAAGCTTTGATATTTATGTTTTCATCATATAACAGTGCAAGAAAGTTTGTGTTTAAACCCGTAATGATTTCTCATTCGGTTTTATTTCTCTTAGAGTTTCTCATGTTAAGTCACAGAATATTTTTTACTTGGTTCTATCTATGATTATAACATTGGTTTATTGAGTCGAGGTTTCAGAAATTGAAACTCGAGTATTTCTTATAAAAAACAAAACATGGAAATTATTTACAATGAAACGGAGAAGATAGGGGAAAAAGGTTTCTTTTGTATGCTTTTGACGATGAATATGTAATCGTACGAGTATTAAATTTCGTTTAAAATATTTTAATTTTTGGTTTGACCTTGTATGTATCCATTACACATACGAATCCCACTCGCTCGCCAAGGCCGGAGTTCGTGCAAACTGTAATTCTAAAACTCAATTTCAACTAGTTGTGCAAGTTTCCTGTGGCGAAAAGCAACAGTGACTAGCAATTAAACTGCGATGTTTATATTCTTGATTGCTTCGCATTAGTTAAGATATTTTATGACTTTTTACGGAGGACTTTGAAACAGAAAAATTAGCAGCAATCTTGAACACAGTTGATGTATACTCTAAACTTGAAAATGTATCCCTCTATAAAGAAGGAAAAAAATTGCACTGTTGTCAAAAGATTTGTGTAGCCGAATTATGAACTAATATAATACTAATAGATGAAGTCTCACAAAAGTGATTTGATATCTTAGTTTGTAAATATGAACCATTCAATTTGATCATGGAATAAAGATCATTCCATTTTGAAAATGCAAAATGTGCAATTATTTTACTTTTTTAACTGAATAAACAGCTTTTTTTATTTTATTCTTCTGGTCCTCTGCGTAAGCAAATTCATAGTGTTGTAAAACTGAACGCTGGTATATTTTTACGCATTGTTAAGTTTTCTGTTATTAATTTTGTTAGAAGAGAGCAACATATCAAGATTTTAACGCACTTGAGACAAACCATGGAAAGCTTTTTTTTTATGCTCTGTAAACAGACTGGTCCGTTAGTTTGTTGTTGGAGTCTCGAACTAAGGAAACTTAAAAAACACGCGCGAAAGTCCGCCCTTGAAATTTTACAATCTGGTTCAATAAAGAATGTTAATAGAAAATATTTGTAACATGTAATAAAGAAAATCAACAAATAGAATTGGTCATCGAAGCGTTTAGTTCTTTTAGCTTATTTTCTTGATTACATCTAAAAAATATTTCCACAGATTTTAAAATTGCGTCTATAAACACAAAGCCCATCGAATCTCTTATATGTCGGAAGAACCTTGTCAGGTAGAGGAGTTTATGGTGATTTTCATCAAGCTTTTTAAACTGTTGAAATTCTAAGCGTTTCAAGCATTTTTAAGCTCCTGTTAAAAAAGCTTTTAGTCCATCAACAAAAAGATTGCAGAATAAAATTAATGATGAAATTTGTAAAATTTACAATGCACATGAAGTAATTTTTTCCTTCTTGATTTAAGGCCTGATATCAGGAATATAATAAATTATGGTTCGAGAAACTGAAGTTATAGATTACTTAAGAAACAAAAGAGTTGTGTCAAAATAAATTAAATAAATTGAATATAATTTAATTAAATATTCTAATATTTTTGATTTCGATAATTTTCAGCTTGCCCCGCGAATAATATATGTTCTTTTCTTTGTCAAGTAACAAGAATGCACTTGTCGTAGTTTGAAAATTTAAAGTTTGGAAAAACATTAAAAAAAACCTCAAAACGTTAAAATACAAACCACATTAACTTTATATTTCAGGATAATGAAACGGTTTTGAATTGTCTCTGCGGGCATTTTTAATTCTTTTCATAAATCGCGCATGCGTTTGAAAGTACCCAACAGGTGTAAAACTGGCCGTGCGTCATCAAAAATTTCATTTGAACTAGTTGTTTTAACTTTTGCACTTTTTATGGGGTAATTTATGAAAAATTTAGAGGTTTTGAAACAAGACGTTTTTTTTTATTTCTGTATTCTTTTTTTCATGTAGTAAGGGTTGAACGTTCCAGAAATAGAAATGTCTAACTTTAGTGTGTATTTTTGCTTCGGAGCAATCAGTGTTTGAAGAGCAGCTGAAAAAAAGTAATGTTCTCTTTGAAATTGTCGCCTAATTAAGAAAAAGTTGTGATTCGCGCATTTTAAATTTGATTCTTGAAAAACACACTAAGTTCAAAGGTTTTTTTTGGTTAAAGTTCGATCATTATTGTGTTATCTTGAATATTAAAACCTTAATTTAATTTTTGTTTTTAGTCTGAAAGCTGTCGTTAGAATAGTTGAATTGGATTTTTCTAAAATAGACGCTGTTTTGCTTTTCGTTATAAAGGTGTGTGTATTATGACAAGCAAACATTTAAGGTCTCCGCTGCAAAAACAACAATTGCAAAACAAAACTTGACAATAAATTAAATTTGTGAATAAAATTAACTCCGAAGAGATAGCGTTGATCAAATATCAGCAATGAGAACACTGTCGTTCAAAGAAACGTTAAAAGCTCTAAGTTTACCGTTTCGAATGTAATTCCGGGCGAAGTATTAAAAAGCCAAAAACGGCTGATAGCACTTTCTGATCAATGCAAAGACTTCGGAATTATTAGATATTTATAAAAAAGGTAAATGTAGGTAGCTCACAAAACTGGCAGCTGGTGTTTTTGACAATTTTCACAACTTTGATCTGCTGAACACTAATTTGTTGCGAGACTTGTCTAGGTCAGGTGTTAGTCAGCCTACCGGCGCGCGCTAGCGCTTTCACTTTTCCGAAATTAAGTTCTTGAATTTTAAAAATATGATAGACATAGATATATTAAATGCTGAATTTTTTGTCACGCAATACTGTTTTTCGAATGGTCGAAGTGGAAAAAGCCCTATTTAGAATAACTTTTTTTTTTAAAGTTGTTGGGCAATGCCTTTGATATACCCATATTTAAGATCGAATGAGGCGGTCGTGTTGGCGTGATTGGTCATCTGAGTAAGTAGAACTTTGAAGTCACTATCTAGTAACGTATAGGGCGGCCACTTTAGAATTTACCGTAACAAATTTGATAGAATCCATCTCAAAGGAATTTCGTTTAAGGAAGAGCAAAAGGAAGGAAGCAAGGAAAAAAATATGCAAGAATGTTTTCCTTTGTTAGACTTCCAATCGCGCTTTACGCTTTCCGTCTAATGACAATATATATCTACGCAATAAATTGCTTCAGTGGTTGTTTTAATTTCATATATCATATCACGATTTTGTAGCTTTCTAAAAAATAAAGAAAACAATTCACAAGATTGTAAGAAAGTGGCTAAAACTTAATTTACGTTTTAATTTCTTTTAAAACACAAACTAGCACGCCGACTTCAAATTATCATATTGAAGTTTTGATTAACCTAAATGTGATAAATCTGTGTTCATATACCCATGTTTTCTTTTTTTTTTTTTGTGGATTTGTCTTGCCAAAGGTTTGTTTGCACGGCACTTCATGAAAATTTCGATTCTGTCAAAATAGTGTACTGCGTTTCGTACGTGGCCCTTACAACAATGCGTGACAAGAAAGTATACGTATCAAAGGAATATGATGTTTATCAACATCGAAAAGGTAAAGAGGTGCGGTTTCCAAAGTTTTATTCTAAAACTCTTATACCAGAAACTATTTACTGGGAAATGAGTATGGTTCAACGGTGAATTTTTAGATTTGCAAGCTTAAAACAAAAACTAAATTCGTTTCATGGGAATTTTTATGACAAATCACAAGTGCTGGCCATTTAGTGAAAAAATATATATATTATACCAATTCATATTTCTTGCAGTCTTAAGCGATAATTACTCAAATTCTGTCAAAGCAAACCTACTCAAAATTTTTAGTTAACGCACGCTGTTTTTAAGTCTCCCTGAATTGTGTTCAAATAACGTAGAGTGATGAGACATATCGCCCGGAAATCAATGTTTATTAAACTTTAAAAAAAAAACCTGGTGACGTTTTTGGACAGTTGAAAACATTTAATTTTTTAAGAAAAATAGTGAAGGTTTATGATGTTCACATTTATCAATTTACAAGAAACTAGCGTGGGAAAATATTCACGCGAAACAGCGACCACTTATGTTACCAAAATATTCATTTGGAATATTAAAGATAAAATTTCAAAGACAAAACAAAACAAAATAAGATCCCCAAAACCAAGAACAAAAGGGGAAAAAGAGGTGTTCTGAAATTGATCAAATTATATTTGATGTGTTTATCGACATATCTAAATGTTTCAGAAAGAATAAGAAGGAGATATTTGGAAATCTCCCCAGCTATACTTGGTGGTCACCTGTTTTGTTCAAAACAATAGCATTCTAACTTATTTTCTGTAAGACACAATGTCAATTAGTGAAGTAAATGTTAGGGTTCCACGCTTTCCATTGTTCCTAAATTTCGTCTCTTTTCATAGAACGCACAGTGTCCAGAACTCATCAAATCCTGTATTCTGCCAAAGCAGTAATAGCTGAACTTTAACAAAATCCTCCCTGGTCTATATAGTGCGCCAACTTAACATATAGCGTTTGTATCTCTTAAACCGAGGCGTAACATTAAAAATGACTAGGCCTCACACTTCTCGAAAATTAAACTGCCCCCACTATTGCATTTCAGCTAAAGAGATCAAAGTAAACAATGCCATAAATTTGTCTTTGTGATCGGGTTTGAAAATTTCGAACAAAGAACATACAATCACTGTTATATATCCGTGTCTTTTAAGGTTCCTTCAAAGAAAAGTGGTCACAGAGACATTTACAAACTACAATACGTCACCCGCTTAAAGTAAAACATGCATGTCATAGGTCAGATTTAAAATATTGTTTGTTGTTCACTCGAATTGCTCATAACACGAAAGCCACGCGCGAGCAAATTTACAACTCCTTCGAACGTGTGCCAAAAGTATTTTATTGTCCTCAATTGGTTAATAGAATGAAATTGACACTCGATGAATTGTTCTTTGCAAATGACCAATCAAATGTCAAATTGAACAGAACTTTCATCCAATCAAATTCAGTAGAACTATAAATGAAAGGTTTGTATGGGAAAAGATATCTAGAAGGGGCCGTAAAAGATTTCTTGTGAAATTAACTAAGCTATACAAAACCTAAAAAGTGGATAAAGTGTTCGGATACGATACAATAAGGGACGTATTTTTTTTTTGTTTTCTATTTTTTTATTTCGAAGTTTGACTTATTTCAGTGTTTTTTAGTTTATATTTTGATGAAATTTTATTCACCTTACGACAAGGCAAACAACTGATTGAATGACGAAGTAATCTTGTCAAAATTAGAGCACGTATATTCGCTGTGAGTTTAGTTTCAATCTAACTTATAATGTACCAACTCCAGCCTTCATATGACCAGGAAGTACCACATATGTATCCCCAGGTAAAGTAAGACAACATTCCATTTTTTGTAAGCGAAATAACATTTACAACAATTGTATTAAAGAAATCTAAGTTGGTTTATTTCTTGTTTAGCTAATTGCAACGAGGACATTACCGAAGGAGAGAAAGTCGTATTTGTCTGACGATCGGCGAAGGGACGGCACCAACTTAACGTTTGATTCACAAGGTAATGAATAGGCCTCTCTTAATCGTTTGAACTTTTGGTTTCTTCAGTCAGACGACGTAATTGTTTCGTAAAAAAATTAACAATGATATAAAAGTGTTGTTCGTGATTTCCTTTTTCTCAGAGTTATTTCAAGATTTAAGCCAAATGCAGGAGCAGTGGATTAACGAAGGTATACAGAAGCTAACAAATTTGAAACTTTGTTTCTGGTCATATGACATTGAGTTAGAGCCATCGACCGTGTGTTCAAATTAACTGTAAATTATTGATGGCAACTAGTATTGTAACTCGTAAAATTTTTATCTGGTTACGTTTTGATGAAACGGCGTTAACCTTTTTCAGCTCGGCCCGCGGAATATCCATGCTCAAAAACAGATGAACAGTTTGTACCACAAATGGAGAAAACGCCAAACTCGGGCACAGCAACTAGAGAAAGTAAGTTTCTACAGCAAAATATAACGTCGAGTTTCAAGTAGCTGAACAACAAATCTAGCAACAAGAAAAAAGCAAAACTTACAGTACTGTTGTTAGTTATGTTACATGTCATTTTGCGATTAATAAAATTTCTTGTAGAGCAGAAGATTTTGAAATTTATATTTCCATTCTTTCTGAACTAGAAGACAATTTTGATCGAAAATTTAATTAAGTGGATTTCTTAGTAAACACATACCAAGTTGTGAAACGTCTTTCTGTAGAACTTAAATATAATTACTGCTATCAGTGGCTTAGGTTTGTAGGCTCTAACACCCCAATAGCCTGCGGCCAGTTTATTTATCACTTTAAAAGCACGAAACTTCAAATATAATAAATTTGGAGCCAGCTAAACGACCATTGGAAAGATCACTCGACATCAAAAGATCCGAATCGATAAATTATAAAACATCAACGAAACAACTTTAAAGCCTATTTTGAGCCGCAAAATGAACTTTAATCGCATAGTTTTTTTCTAATATTTATGTATTTTATAAGAATGAAATTTAGTTTATTACAATAATGGACGTAGATGTATTATACTGTAGAACAAAAGTACTGAATTTAGCTTGTTTTTAAAGTCTGCCCCCATCCCATTTTTCAATTATGTAAATAAAGCGTTCTTTTTTGTTTGAACCATTCAACGCGTTAGTTTTGTTTTGGAAATGAATAAGCATTTTTGTCTGAAGGGCTATTTTACCTCTGTAGCCAGCTATGCCATCCGGATTAAGGCAGAAGCGGCAGAGACGTCGTGCAGTCAAGATCATTCGTCGCGTAGCAGTCTAACATCAAACATGGATGCTTCGAATGATGCCAGTTCTTACGTCAAGATGATAACCGATGCTCAGCACAGCTCAAATAACTCGCCTGTCGTGTTCACCTGCTCACAACAACCGTCTTCATTTCACTGCGTGAAAGGCTATAGACAGTTCGCTTATGACAGTATGGCTGCATATGAGCCCGTTCTACCACAACCATACACCAACATAAAACAAGAACCAGTCGATTATTCCGCGTGCGAAAATCCCTACGATCAAGGTATTATCTTTTTTTCATTTCCCCTAACTTGTATTTTTTCCTATTTTCAAACGAAAGTTCGCTTTGTAATCTTTGTTGATCTTAATTTTAGGTGCCTCAAAAAGCCTATTGCACTTTTGCCAGTCTTACAAATAATTTAGAAGTTCTTATTTTATCTTAAGAGTTAATTTAATTTCTAGAAACAAAACGCAGGCTTCACTAGTAGCGAGTGCCTGCATTTGTAACAGTGTATCGCTTCGTTATTTTCCTTTCGATGCAGGATGTTAAACGTATAATATAAATTTTACAACCTTTTTAGTGAGTCAGTTACGCGGGATCTTCATTTACATTGAAACTTTCCGGATGAGAACAACTAATTTTTAAATAACTGTTTTTGCTAGGTCTTTATCGAAATTAATAATTCTAAATTCTATTTTCTAAGCCCATTAACACAAAAACACAAAGTTACAGTGGGAAAAATCTTTGTGTCGAATTTTTATTTGACATAAAGTTTTGTATTTTCCCATGAACACTATTTAAACGAGTTGAAATTTCGAGTCGAATCTTAAGTCAAGTAACAAAGAAAGTTTTTTTCCGTCATTTTCCAATACTTATTTTTATATTACATATTTATTTGATTAGTCTAACTTGGGTAGGTTTCTTGTTTAGAACACGTGAAGAGTATGTCGGTTTATCACCAAGCCCACAAACAAGGCGAGTGTTACGGTCTTCAACCCAACTCAACAGAAGGTGAGTTTGGGCTTCATCTAGAACGTCACAAGCGCATTGTTTTTTTTCATTCTAATTAGACATTTTGATAGCATAGCTTCATGAATATGCATATTTTTGATTTTATGATAGAAATTTTTAAAATCAATTTTAATTGTAATGGAGTGAACTAGGCACAATATCTAAAATTTGGCCGGCAGATGTTTTCAAAAACTTTTTATGCAAAGGGCATAATATTTTCTTTAGCAAATAAAAAAGGCAGTATGGCAGGTTTAGAGCAGATGCATAGTTTTTTAAAAACCTTTTTATTTTAATTTTATTTAGAATTGAATTGAATTTTATTTAGAACTGGATTTCGCAGTTCCCAGAAACTCCTGTTGGTTTTTTGCCACTGAATGACTCTAGCGGAGAAATTGCCTGTTAATTCGGTTTCAGTTAGGATTACACTATTATTTGATGTCAACAACACATCAACCATTCACCTTCTCTGTCTACAAATTTTGCAAAATACACACAAGGACTCCCTGCTGGTCACCGAACTCTTTGTCAAATTTCGGTTACAGAAAATCCGGTCTTTCTTTGAGATTTCACGCACACTAGTACTGGAGCTTTGTTGTTTGAAGTTTCTGTTTTCTAATTAAATTATTCAGCGGTTTATTCTCATTTAGAAGGCATTTTAGGTCACCTAACAGACATGCGAATTGTAAGCAGTTCTAAACTTTTTAAAATTAGTCAAGTTTTAGAGAGCTATTTGCATCCTATTGTCAGAGGTAATTCAATTTTCTTTGAGTACAGGCAAACGGCTATGAAACTGTAATATCTATATTGTTTGCGGCAGGTGCGAGACCGAAATGAAAGGAGTAAATTTCATCTGATTAGCCTTTTAAACGCTTTACCCAGGAAAGACCTATTCACTGCAAAAAGCAGTTCCACTTTCACTCAAAATATGAGATTCAAAACTACTGTATACGAGATTTTAATTCTAACGACACTTCGGAATTATATGGCCCTTAATTTGTTCATTAATTTTTCCCTGCCTGTTCGATGAACTATCTCTAGTATACTAAACAGAACCCTAAATAAAAATCTATGCATCTAATGTCGTTCATTTGGAGAAGAGCTGAGAAGATTTATTCATAAGTAAAAAATATACCTGAAAGTTAAAATATACCCATTGCATTACTTCTGTCCACAACCCTTTTTGTTTTTGAAAATACAATAATTCCCTTTGGAGTCTGCTTGGCTGATATGTGACGCATGTCGTTAAGAAAGACTTATAGTTATAACTTACCATAAACAGCAAAAGTTGAACTCTTGTATAGAATAAATGAAGTTTTTCGAAAAAAAAAACCCAGAAATTTAAAACTTGTATTAAAGTTAAAACAATATCAAGCATCGATTGAACGTTTTTGAAATTTACTTGTTTTTAGATTGAAAAGATGCTCTTCAATTCAAAAGAAAAAATACTAAAATATAAAATTGATAAGAAGCAAATATAATTAATTTTTGGTGACAGGGTTTTTGTATGAACTGATATTTCGATTGAATCTCTCTCTTTCATCGAGTTTACTTTATTCTCACGTTTTCTGTTAGATAAAAAAATTTTACTTTCATTTCTTTTTTTCTTTGTTTCAATCGACTAGAGCGGGAGAACTTAATTTACCTTTCGCCCAAGTTAAGGTTTTGTGGTCGTAAATATTCATATCTTTCCCATTGGCATTATAAGTTACAACAAGTTAGAAAAGAAAAAGAAATTAATCGCAAAGCTACAGACATAAAAGTCTAATTTCATTAATTTTTGTTTTCATTTCAAGAGAACAACACTGAATTTTTTACTGACGCAAAACACCTTTTTATGATTCTTGTTCCTTTACGCTTTCAAATTTGCCTAAGTTATTGCTTTACCACTCACACTTGACTTGCTGAATGAAAACTCACCAACTATATTCTAAATAAAAAATAGCAGTTCAGCTGAAAGGCTTGTACATATTCTCTTCTACGTTTCCAAAGTTTCGCCAACAGTCAATACTGGTAATAAAGCTTTGGATGAAACAGTAAAAAAATGTCAATACCCCATTTCCAACTCAACTTAGCCCATTTCCTTCCGTTTTGGAACCAAACTGTGTTTCAAACAACATTATACTTTAAAGAGTTAAAATTGTCTGCATTCAATGTTCTAGTTCAGAAATACAGCCTGGCGGTTTCTTCATCGGCCATTCAAGGTTGAAATAAGTCGCTGCATACTCACTTAAATCTGTTAAATCACAAAGCAAATTCCCAGTTTGAAGAGTTTAGTTACTGTACAAACTAGCAATGTATCCTGAACAATGATTCAACAATTACAGTTTCATCTTAACGATATTTTCTTTAATTATCTATCCCGCTGTTGTGTTGCATTGGAAGAAAAATTTCGTTATGTTGATCGGTGTTCAGCGAGCTCGATTATCAAGTTTTAACTATCGGTTGTTGGTTCTTGTTTGCCAATTCTCTGATTCTTCGTTTACTGGAAATATTGCTGTGTGTTGCTTAAGCTATTTAAAAACGAAAGTTTGTAATATATGAAGATACAACTGAAATTTATAGCAAAAGACAGGATATTTACAATGGCAAACGGGAAACGGCTTGTCAACAAGAAAAGGCGGAAACGATAAACGAGTTAAGAGACTCTACTTTAAAACACTCACGAAGGGGAAATATGTTAATATTCTAACTTGCACAAAAGAGAATGTCTTTTTATTAGTATGTCCGTATGTGTGTGCAGTGATTTCCTCTGCTTTAATCCGATGGGATTTCCATATGGGTTACAATACTTCTTGTGGGCACGAACACTGTTATCTATCTTCCTTTTATTTTCACGCGCGATTTCCTCTTCCTATGCTTGTTCAGAAAAATGAGTTTACGTGACATTCCGCTTGAGTTATTGTCATTAGAAACTCAAATAGGTTCATTTCTAGGATACTGCAATGATTTCATGTTGGAGTTGTGCTCAGGGAAGGGTGTGAGATGAAGGATTTTGTTAAAAGACTCACGCCGCATCGTGACGAAGCTATTCCAACAAAATGCGCGATTTCGCTGTTTAGATATTCTGGAATTTATCGATTGTCTTCAGTTTTGATAAAAAAAATGTTCTATTTTGAAAAAGAAAAGAACAGATGTCTTTGTCGAAAATCGGGATTTGAACAGTAAGTTTATTCCTCTATTCTTCTTTAGTTGTTCATTTGTTCGGCGGGAGATAATTGAAAAATATTTGACGCAAGTCTTTGTGAAAAACATTGCCTTTTCTAATTGCCTGAGCGTGTTGCTAAAATTAATCGATGGTTCTCCCTTGCGCAAAAAATATTTAGTAAACCAAATCATGTGAATTTTTCTCTCACTTTTAATTAAAGTGATATTTCATTGATTTGCTTTGTGAAAACGTATGCTATGTTAGACGAGTTTTAAGATTTTTGTTTTTCGACCATCATTCAAACCTTCTTTAAAGACAAATTGTTACTTTTCGGAGGTGCTGATCTATTTTGCAATAAATATACTTTATATTTTAAAAACATGCAATGATGAAAGATTTTTTTCTGCAGTTTGATAAATTGTCCATAAATGCAGTCTAAACAAATTTTCACATCAAAAGCGAAATTTGAACAAAAGATATTATTGCATTCAGTAAATCCTGTTTAAACTCAAGTAAAATTGTTGTCAATGATATATATTACAAATGTTAATGCTGAAATAATTTGGCTCAATATTCTCAATATTCTTTTAACAGCTAGCTCAGTGTATGACCCCAACCTGCATTCGTTTTACGATGAGCCTCTACCGTACGTAGATAGATACCAAGATTATCAGAAGGAATATAAAGACTATCGCGACTATAAAGAGCAAAAAGATTTTCTCAAGGACTACAGAAATGTTCATGGTAAGAGAATATCAAGTATTTTTTTTCTTTTTTTCTATAGTTGTTAAGATTTTGTAGTCGACGAATGAATGTTAGTCATATTTAATGTTTCTTTTTAGCTGTTCATCGATGATGAAAAAGCTTTAAGCCAAAAGAGTTCGTTTTCAGCTGTCCACTATGATATTGCCTCAGGAACAAGTGGTTTTGGCTTATATTCATGACAGAATTCAGCTAAAGAATTATAAAAGCCGTGGTGTTCTTTTTTCATTTCTCTATTTTAGTACTACTAGAATTACATTGCTTTTTTACTGCTATATGCTCTACAGAATCTAAAAAAAAAAAAACCTTTTCGAAACCGGTTGCATTCATTAATTAGATATTTGAGAAACTACTTCAAAAACGGAAGAAATAAATGTTAAAATATCTAGTTTCATAGTTTTAGGTCGCTTCAAGAATTGAGCATGAAAACAAAACATTTTGTTGCGTATAAACATTCTTTCAGATGTCAAAAATTTTCTAGTGTTGCTCTTTTTCTCGTTGCTTATCAATCAGTCTAAACGTAAATGGGATAGGACGCTTTAGGCGAAGTCTGCGATTGTTTGAACGCAACTTTTCCTTCAGTTGCAGCTGCAGTTTTTCAGTCACCCGAGAATAAACCACTGCAAGAAAGTCGCCACATTGTCTCAAACGATTTTAATAACAAGTAGTGAGAAGTCCGGTGTGTTTGAACTTTCACGATAAGACCTTCTCTTTTGCTTTGTCTGAAAAAGCTTTCATTTATACGTGATGCAACAACTGATACGAAGACATTGCTAAAAGCTTTTCTACGAGCTAAAACTATTAAAGGAAGCGACTTAATTGATTTTTGCAAACAGTAGGCCGCCTTACCACCGCATTTAAAGAGATACGAAAAAACGAGACCGATATTTATCAGCGTGGACAACTAGTACAATATCTCATTATGCTACCATTAAACGCAAAACTAATTTCTCAAAATTTGAAGACTTCATCATTGGAACGCTGTGTTTGTATTTGTAGCTACGGGTGATCGGTTTTAAAAACCAACGAAATATACGTTCTTATATTTTTCTTTAGCGAAAGACAATTTTATCATTGTATAACTAATCGTCAATTAGACACAGGAAGTTTTGTTCTAGATATTCTCATCAAGATTGAGCAAAATTTTATATCACAGTAAGCGGTGCGATTTTCCCCTTTTAAAAGAAATTAACACGGGATTAACTGAAAACTTCTGTTGTTTCATGAAATTTCCCGGATGTTAAGAAAAATAGTTTCTCTGTGTAGAACAAAACAAAACGCACTTTCATACACAATAAACTGTCGAAATAAACCGTGCATCACTTTTCAACTCGTTTGAGTCGAATTTATCCTTTCTTAAAGTAGCTTTTAGTTTAGCCGCAGTGATTAGAAACGCGATGCCTTTTCTGTGACGGACTACAATTTATGTAGAAATAAGATTTTCTTTTAATAAAATATAGTCAATACGGCTCAATATGAAATCTAATTAAGTTTGTGCGAACTTTTGAGATTTTATGAGAAACAGAGAAAATAGATATCCAGTAAGATTTCTTGAATAGTCTGTTTTCTACACCAGTTTAAAGGCTAGCTATTCATCACTGAATGAGGATTCTTTCTGGAAAAGTCACTGCATATCGATTCAAAATTCTATCCTGGGAAATTATTCCATTAATTAAAATCTAAGAAAATAGAAGGGCGTCGTCTGTCATTTCTCTCTTGTTTCTCATTTGAAATCGATTGGAAGTCTTTTGAATTTCAATCTTTCAATTTAGAAACCTATTTCGCATTAAGTGTTCTTTGTTGAGTTTGCTAATGCTGTTTATTCACAATTAAACACGGTTTATGGAGCAGTCAGACTTAAGATGTTGTGCTGGATAACTGGCAAACAACCATCATCAAAGCGCTACTTTTTATTCAAAACTTCAGGCAGGTGGACTTTTTGCGAGCCTAAAAAAGAATCTTAATTAAAATGCGATCGCTCAAAGAACTACTGACCTATTAATTCACACCTAGAAACATAAACTTTTTATTCAATTGAGGTGTTCAAGATAAACAATACAACCAACTAAATATTTTTAATGAAAAGAAATGCATCTGACGCTAAGCTGTTATTTCTCAACGTTGAAAGTATCTTCCTTTAACCAAAAGGCCTCTGAATAGATTTTTCAGATCAAGGCAAGATTGATAGGTCTCATTTTGAATTTGAAATAATAACGCCAATTTATCGATCTCAAGTTAAGTTTTTACTGACAACGTATGTTGTTTTTTCTTTTTTTGGAAAATGCCATTATTTTTTCAAACCGCTGTTCTTGCCTTAATTGCGTTTCATAAACATGAAAAATAACAAATTTATTAACTTTTACAGGAGACTTTGGAAAAAGTACTTTTGTTACATAACTGAAAATGAAACTAGTTGAAAAAGAGGAGCAAACTTTGAATTACTTTAAGATAATAATTGATTTCCTTCTGTTAATGAAATGTAACTTCTAAATTATAAAGGCGAACTGAGCGCTTATCGCCGGCAACCAAACAATATAATTTTAGATTTTATTAACTTTATCAACAACTAGCTCTGACCCGTAGGTTGATATTTTTTTCTCATTTTCTATGTATTACAAATACGAAATATTAAAACAACAAAAACATAATGAAAATAATGAAAGCTAAAAAGAATGAAAATCTGCGAAAGAAAGATTGCCCTTTCTCGTCCTTTTCTGGAATTCTTGCCCTGGGAAATGAAATATCAGGACTAACATAACTAGTTATAAAAAATATCTGTTTTTGATTTTTCCAATAGCACTTGCATCCTGTTTGGATCAACAAACGGCTATTTATCATTTTAAACGACCACACCTTTTGCTGTGTTGAGTGTGATTTTTGTGGGCGAAAAGCAAAGGCTTCGGGTCATAGCTCCATAAAATGTCACCAGTTTAATTTCCGTTATGAACTTGAAATTAATAGAAAAAATTAGTTAAAAAGAAACACCATAACTTTCGCCTGCTAACGTTGTATCTTTGAAAATATCAAGTTGATAAGAAATATTTTTAACGATTTAACTCTATGTCGTATATAATTTTTCTTCGTATTTAATATTTATAAAGTTAATTATTTTGTCATGAAAGCTAACCGTCATTTTTGTTTTTTTTAAGTATATGGAACCTTAGCATCGTATAAAATTGATTCAAATGCCTTTTGTTGTTTTCTTGATCATACATGAATGTATGGTAAATTTCACAAACAACTTTGATTTTAAAAGGCGTTTACAGCGTCTAAATATGTATTCCAGCATAGCTCGATATGCTTAAAATGGATTTCTAAAGCGATAGTTTTCAGTCCCCTGGAAAACTACTGGGGTTTTCTTTCAAAAATGCCCCAAAAGTTTTAAGTTAAAAAACCTTTTTATAATTGTTCGCAAGAATAAAAATATTGGTCAAAAAGGTAAAACTTATTAAAAACTATTTACAATTAAAATCAAACGTTTCTGGTAAAACGTTTGATTTTAATTGTAAATAGTTTTTAATAAGTTTTGCCTTTTTGATAAAAAAACTTTATAAATGTAAAGAATATATTTTAAATCGATAGTTTGCCGTTGCTTTGTAATATTATATTTTTCTCAACGGTAATCATACACTATTCAAGGGCTTAATACGTTCTTTAAGAGTCTTTGTTATCCAAACTTTGATTCTTAAATGTGTAATATTGATAACAGAAGATTTACAGCACGTAAGAATTAATATTTTTAATTTGTAAAAAGAAGAAGGAATTGGAATGCAGAGAATGGGGTAGAAATGGATACATAAGCAGAAATAAGACTGAAACAAGTGCAGTATGTATGTACCATGTATGTAGTGCGAAACATGGCGAGTGTGTTCTACGTGTGTAATAGGGTGAGTGTGTTTCATCTGGGGGAGTGTTTGTTGTGAAATTGATGGTTCTTGTTTAATGACGAGGTTGTGAATAATAGTGCGAAACATAGCGAGTGTGTTATACGTGTGTAATAGGATGAGTGTGTTTCATCTGGGGGAGTGTTTGTTGTGAAATTGATGGTTCTTGTTTAATGCAAGGTTGTGAATAATAGTGCGAAACATAGCGAGTGTGTTATACGTGTGTAATAGGATGATTGTGTTTCATCTGGGGGAGTGTTTGTTGTGAAATTGATGGTTCTTGTTTAATGCGAGGTTGTGAATAATAGTGCGAAACATAGCGAGTGTGTTGTACGTGTTGTACGTGTGTAATAGGATTAGTGTGTTTCATCTGGGGAGTGTTTGTTGTGAAATTGATGGTTCGTGTTTAATGCGAGGTTATGAATAATAGTGCGAAACATAGCGAGTGTGTTGTACGTGTTGTACGTGTGTAATATGATGAGTGCGTTTCATGTGGGGGAGTGTTTGTTGTGATATTGATATTTTTTGTTTAATGACGAGGTTGTGAATAATAGTGCGAAACATAGCGAGTGTGTTATACGTGTGTAATAGGATAAGTGTGTTTCATCTGGGGGAGTGTTTGTTGTGAAATTGATATTTCTTGTTTAATGCGAGGTTGTGAATAATAGTGCGAAACATAGCAAGTGTGTGGTACGTGTGATAAGTGTTTATTTAGTGTACGGAGTATGCAGGCGTCATTTAGAAGTGTGTAATTACTTGGGGGAAGAAATACGCTGATGGGTCTATGAGGGCAACTTTTTATTCTAAGATTGTAATTTTCCTTAAACTTCAAAACGAGTTTGATTGAGCGTGGTTAAATAAATCGTAATCATAGTTATGGGTCTGATAGGAATTCAGATGTTTTTTTTCTCCTGAGAAAAATAGTTATTTCAAAGCTGATTATATTTATACAGCTACTAGAATTATTTGCAATTGTTCTTGTTATTCTTGTAATTGACGTTATTACTTTACTGATAGTTTTTGACAAATTGTATTTCAGCAAACCCCGAGTTTAAGACACCTCACGAAATGAGTTTCCCCGAAAACAGAACTTTTCAGCGGCGTGGTTCATTACAACTGTGGCAATTTCTAGTTGCACTGTTAGACGAACCAGACTGCTCTTCGTTTATTGCGTGGACAGGGCGAGGCATGGAGTTCAAATTAATAGACCCAGAAGAGGTTGCACGACGATGGGGTATCCAGAAAAATCGGCCGGCAATGAACTATGACAAGCTCAGTCGATCGTTAAGATATTACTACGAGAAAGGA
Source organism: Zoanthus sanctaehelenae (assembly GCA_028564885.2). NCBI lineage: Eukaryota > Metazoa > Cnidaria > Anthozoa > Zoantharia > Zoanthidae > Zoanthus > Zoanthus sanctaehelenae. The sequence continues at coordinate 19,983 of JAOTRI020134658.1, forward strand.
ATCATGCAAAAAGTGGCGGGAGAGCGCTACGTTTACAAGTTTGTTTGCAGCCCCGAGGCTTTATTTAGTATGGCTTTTCCTGACTCACAAAAACCCTACATTAAGCCTGAATGTCGAGAAGCGAAACCTGTCAGCATTACGTCACACGCCACTCATGCCGCGCCACAACTAGTGAGCATGCCCAAAGATCCATACCCCAAAGGCCATTTTCCGCCACAACACTACCGAAGCCACACAGCACATACAATGAATACAACCGGCTCAACGAACTGCTATCAGACCGAGTGGGACTTAGACACAACATGCGTTTATTAACTCTTTCACAGCTTTAGTGTTCAATGTTTTAAAATCTAAAAGATAGAACTTTTCTAGTTTAGTATTTTGAAAAATCTCTGATAAGGGTTGTATCAACCTAATTTGATGTAGATTTCTTTAAATTCGAGATTAGCATATCAACAGATTTTTGGGTTTAAAAGATAATTTAAAGCAAATATAATTTTTGTTAGCATTTTCTTGATAGCACAGTAACAAAATATTTTACTTATTTTTTTATCAGTTTGGTTTTGAAAGTTAACAATTTCTTCGCAAATCTCAAAAATCTATTTTCCGATTGAAACATTTTATTTTTAGATTTTCATAATATTTATCCCGGTATTTAAAACGTAGAGTTGGTATTTAAATTTGATTCCATATTTTTTTTTATTAACAATTTAGCAACTTAGCTCTATGCATGTTGTTTTGTCATCCATTTCTTTTATGCTGACACAGCATGTTTGAATCGAAAATCACTGCAATTGAGTATTATATTCAAATTTAGTTTAAAAAAATTGATACCAAGTTGTGAATTTTTAGTTTATTAAACAAAAACCGCTCATGCACATGCTTTCAAAATCTTTAAGTTCTCTATTCGTAAAATAAATTTTTAACCAAACATAAATAGGTTAAAATTACCAAAAATGTCTTAAGCGAAATGTTTTATTGGGTTGCCGTCAACTGAGATACTATACAAAGAAAACCATGAAGAGACAGAGTTTTGTTTCATTCAGTAATATTGATTTTATCATGTCGTAAAGAGAGTCATTTCCACACAGACATACAAATATACATGATTGAGTTGAACAAGGAAAGCCAAAGATCTTATTTTGGTATTTAAAATGTAAGTGCGAAGTTATTGAAGCCGAAAAACATCTAAACAGTATGAAACGGTATTGCTGACTGCAAATACCTTCGGTAAGATGATTTATCTGCCTTTAAATATTTTATTTTACATCCAACTGTAAATTAGTTGCAAAATTATATTTTGTTTAAGGAAAATGTTGGTTTCATAAGGCAAAGCGTATGTTTGGTAAAGTAATAAGAGTTTAACCCTTTAAGCCCTAAGAGTGATGAGCATCAAATTTCTCCTTGTATAATATTAATGCCTTATCAATCAAAAAGGTCATGAGAATTAAGAACATGATCACACAAGATGAGTTCTCTCGATATCCAAACAAATTCTCCCCACTACTGCTATAAGAAA
>JAOTRI020134659.1:0-11159 GCA_028564885.2 Zoanthus sanctaehelenae
CCATTTACAGATGTTAGAGCAAAGGCAGCACTTTCTCCTCAATTATTTTAAGACCCTGAGTGGTGGTCCGGCCGGGATTCGAACCCGAGACCTCCCGCACAACAGACTGGCACCTTACCAACTAGGCTAACCTGGCGACTTCAGAAAAACTCTTAAATTTACATAGCAACACAATACATAAAATACAAAGAGTCGTACATTTATTATAAAATGATGCAAGGCGCATAGTTGCCTTATAGTATCTATGATGTTTTCTTCAATTTGAGCTGCTAAAAGTAAGAACAGAATTACCAACAATTTGAGGTTGAAATCGCCAAAAAATTATGAACAATGAAAAAATTTACCACCGTGAATTCACGCCGGCTCTCATAAAAAAGCGTGCAAACAGTTATTTTAGTGTTTTTCCATTTTTCTACCTTGTATATTTTCCTTTCTAGTTATTGATTTTTTACCTCAATCTCCCTTTATTTTATCATTTCTGGTTACTTCTATCTTTCGGCTGTCTTTCTTGCTTTGTTCAGTTTTCCGTTGTTGTTCAGTTTTGCTTTTCTCTTCCTCTTTATACTGTTAATTCAATTCAATTAAATTATTTATTCACACTATATAATTTATTTACATAAATGACGTAGTAGAAGAATAAAACAGCTGAGAGATAGTAATTAAACACATTAAGTTCATTTGTGTACGGTGTCCAAAGTAGCAGAAGCTTTCTTTTTCCACCTTCGGTTCTTCACAATTTTAATTTGTAGGGCTCTTGGCAGTAGAAGAAGTTTAATTTTGCTTTATTCGTTGTAATTCTGCTAAAATAGTACTTTATTTTGCTTTTTTCAAAGAACACCTCAAGTTCGTGGTATTAGTAGGTATATTTTTTTCTACCAGCAATATCAATAAAAAAGTTTCTGTTATTCCGTACGCGTATCCAGGTGTTCAAAGCATTAACTCTGGGCAAGATTGAAACATCTCATTATATTTCACTATATAAATGTCACTTTTAGGTATCAAATAACCAAACTCGTACGTTTGTCGTAAATATATAGATTTTTATGAGTTTTTAAAAAGCGTGACTACGATGTGTGACATTATTAGCGTCGTGCAAAGCGACGAAGAAACATCGAGCAAATTTAATATTGTCATAAAATAATATTGAAATATAATCAAATAATATAGTTGATATGATCCAAATTATTTGAGACCTATGACGTCACATGACTAACCAAGAATAATTGTAAGTTGCCATTACATCTATCAAAAAGCTTTGTTTTTAAAGTTACAAACCTTGAATAAGACTTTGAAGTTTTTAACTCTATATGCTTCATAAATAATGTTACTGAACAACTTGGTTAACATTCAACAGACACCCACTCATCAGATCGCGGTTGCGTTTTGATAAATCAGTCAATAAACAAAGATTGAAGAGCATTAAATTAAAGCAGCGTTGCAGTACTGAGTCAAGCCTCAAGGGGTTTGCTTTAAACGTAAAAATGGGAGATTTTTTCCGTACATCGCTGTTACGGACACAAACCTATTGTCCCGAGTTGACTATACTTCAATTGTCATGGCAACTGCACCATTTCTAACTTCTAAACTCTCCAGATAAATTTCTGGAAAAATCTTTGTTAAAAGGAGCTCGCCTTCGATTTAAACTAACTAGCGAATACACAAAAAGATTCAGGTGTGGATGTGCGTTTATTTTTGATAATTATCCACGTCAAAACAAGACTAAACTCTGCGCCCCATTAAGGTTGAGACAATCATCGAGGATATCACTTGAAAAATTCTTTTTTCAATGTCTTTACAAATTTTTTAGATTCTAATCTTGGGATACCCCTCCTTTGAATCCTCAAACACCTACATTTTTGCAACAAGCTCCGCAATAACAGGCGTTTGCATCTGCCATATTGAAAATCTGCTTGCGCTGCTCTAACTGTTACCATAACAACAAGAAAAGTATGAGTTCTTACGCAATCCGGAAGAAGCGATCAGTCAAACAACGCAAAATACAATTTCGCGAATGATCTGGGAATATTCCGGGAGTACTCCGAGAGTTCACTCACTTCAGCTACTGTAAACGGGTCTTAAATTATTCAATGACTTGTAAATTAGTATGAATCTGTTTCTTTTCCTAACAGAAGAGAGGGAGGGCCATTTCAGACTCTTGAATCTTTACTTATACACTTGATTCTATAGTCATAGAGTAGTTATTTTTAACAAAATGCGCTGCTCGTTTCTGGACCATTTCTAGTAGTTGATTTTTAAAAGCATTTTGGGTGTATGGTTCCCACGCAAATGATGAGCAATAATATACAATATACTGACAATGCCAACTTTTATTTTAAATTATCGGGAGTTTATACTCTACAGTAAAACTGAAGACAATAACTCTAAAAAATATTATACTCCACAGAAACTTTTACCTTATTTCGGTGCGATGGAAACGAGAAAAGGTGTTGCTGGATCTGCATGCAACCTTTCTTCTTGCCAAATCGCAGTGACTTTCTTGTTAGTGTTACCCACGATGCTTTTTTAAAACTGAACTGATTTAAGTTTTAAAGATCTTGGATTTTCAAAATAGTTCATTACCACTGCCACTGGTAGTACTGACAAAGAGCCTGTACGTGTTCAGATTGCATGCTTTTCAGTATAATTTCAATATATCTTATTTTAACCCAGACCTATGTCTATGATTAATTTGCTATAAGAGGAATTATTTATATAAAAGAACAGTTTGGTGTTGTTTATATTGCATCGTGTCTATCTTTAATTTTAAAATCGTTTTTTTAAAAACGAGAATTAAAATTCTCTTTTGTTACAATGTTATTACACTAGACACATAAAAGCTAAGGAAAATATGTAAAATCCTTTTTTAAAAAGAACACTGAAGATGAAATACATTTATGATTTAAAACTTACAAGCGATTTTATTTTATTTTTTAAATAAAACCTAAAGTTGGATGAGAGTTTAAAAAAGGGTCAGCGGAACCGTTGTTTTATTAAAAAAAGTCCGAAGTAATTCCCATAGTTTTCATGGGAACATAGAAATAGGATGTGAATAACAAACCTTTTGTATACAAAGCAAGAACACAAATCAAACTTATTCTCATTAGCAATATCGAGAACTCGTGTTTAATTAAAATACAACGGAAGGAAATTTAAAATGGTATTAGAAGTATTGACTTTTTGAAGGACTTCATTCAAATGAACCACAAACCGCATTTGTACGTATTTTTAGTTTCTTCTAGAATGCATGCTACTACGATGGGAAATTGATAAAGAATGATAAATAGAGACATAAAAATTAGATTGTCAAAAAAAGACAAAATCAAATCGATAATTGTAAACTCAATCCCAATAGCTTTTACTGCGAAAACATGACTAAAAACGAAATTAAAACTTATTTTGGTCTTCTTATCATTTACAGTAATTACATTTGTTAAAGACAAGGAGTACTCGGAAAAATTCTACATTTTCAAAGATTTTTCTCCAATAAGAAGGCAATATACGGAGTTGTGTCAGTAATTTTTTGAAGACTTCACAGTTCACAACTATTGAATGTTTTTGCTGTTTTAATTAAAGAAATGCAAATAAATTCTATCATCACAATAATGATATGGTTAAATGGCTGGTAAATAAAAAGCCTTTCAGTTCGTATTAAAAGCCATGACCTTTTAAACTTATGTTATATTTACAAGTGATAAAACTCTGCAATTTATAGAAACAACATTCCTGTTTGTGCGAAACTTTTCCACGCATGCGTATTGCAAAGAGAATCGTTAATTTGCCGCACTGCGTCAATTTAAATGCATGTGATTGGACTAAAATCGTGTGACGTAATATGCCGCAAGTTAAATTCTTAATGCAAAATTATGTAAAATATATATTCCGAGCTTGCGGCAAACTGCCGAGCAAAGCGTCTTTTTGTTGCCACAGAAACAGTCTGGAACTTTAGAGCATAGACAGCAAAACATTTTAAGAAATAAATAAAACCATTAACGTTTTTAAAATAAAGTTAATGTCACCAGTATATCGTGTTTGACTCTTACCGACTTCAAAAGGCAATCAAGAATCTCAGGTCACACTACTTCGACAAGAAAATAATACTGTTTTAATTTACAAGCTTTACACCGAGGTCCTCTGTCCGGGTTAAATCTAATGAATAATAAATTTCCGTATTCTCCTTGCCAAAATTTTTGAATAAAATTTGCGGGGAGTGAATTGAAACTTATCCTGGAAATGACGTATTTGCATATGCTAATTACATTAGTCAGCTCTCCACCAATCACCATAAAGCATCCGGGAGCGCCCAAAGTACGCTGCAGTTTCGAATCTTCCATTTGAAGTTCGGTTAGATTGACTGAAGAGTAGGTAATTCTACCAAAAACAAGCGATATAATGGTAAGATTATGTGTTTTTTTAAATTTATTTTACATTGAAGCGCTTTCCGTTAAAGTAAAAGTTAGATAATGTTGTTTTTCTTTTCTTTGACTTCCTTTCTGTTTCACTCAAAGCTGCCGATAGAGTCAGTTTTTAGATTGATTGCCAGTAGTTTCGGCAAGATTTATTGAAAGAAAACACTGATATTCTCGATTGCCCATCAGTTTTGCTATTTTCGGTTAAGTAATAGCGATTTTGATAGAAAAGTATAGCGTGTTTGTTTCGCAAGTATCATCCATACTTGCATAGCGCTAGTAACAAGTTAGTTCAACGAACTAACTTCTGGCGATTGTTTTATAGTTAGTTCGGGTTGATTACTAATTCTTCCTGCTAATTTAAAAAAAAGAAGTAGCCTATGACTAACAAAATGTGCTTACCAAATTTTAGCGCGGAAGAAGTTTTAAGCTGTAGCTGTTGTTAGGTCTTTTCTGCGCTCGTTTGCATGTGAAAATGATATATTGGCCTTCAAACTTCCTCAAAGTCGGTGTGCAACCGGGTAAAGATGCTAGCTGCAACTTTCAAAATAGAAAGTTGTGTTGTTGTTTTTTCAAGAAAGGACTAGTCGCCTTAAATTTGTACATGCAGTGAAAACTTTGAATCAGAGATACCTAGGTCCGGTGTTGCCTCCGGCTGCATATGATTTGGTGATTTAACAATAAATGAGACCGAAATAGATGGTCGTGAAGGATAAATCAGTATTTATGTCGTTTTGTAAACAAAGTTATAAATTTGTTGGTCTACTTTTAAAATTTTCGATAGTTTCTAAGCATGAAATTGGCGAGGATAGTGAACATTTAAAGGTAATGAAATTTTTATGTACTCCATTTGGTAATACTCCAAAATTAACAAACTTGGTTCATGTTGAATATTTTACGAAAGCTGCATGAAAACTAACTTATGTCTTGGTATTTTAGAAAGAACTCAGAATTATCAAAAGATATTCGTAGATTATTGTTTCTACGAATTTAGAAACAACAAATAGGATATTGCACAACTTTCCTGTTTCAAAACAATTTCGTGTTGTGATGCCAATGTTTTTGAAGATTTTTCTACAAGAAAATAGTTTTGAATTGAATGTGTTAATTTTTCGTTGTGTTACCTTGTTTCAGTGTGTTTTAATGTGCATAAAGTTTAAAATGGATTTATAATTTTAGAAATAATATTTTTCGCCCTTCTCCCAAAATTGAGGAACAGAGTTATCTAATTCCTGACAAAAAAAACGATAGAAATTGTCTTGTTTACCCCCAAGGTATCTTTAAAGTGTAAGATACTTATCATTTGGTATCTTTTATAAAAGAACTTGGAAAAAGTTTCAAATATTTTTATCTGAAAAAATTAAAATCAGTTTTAGTTTCTAGGCATTACTATCTTGAGTTTTTATTGCACTTTGTTATGGTATCGATCCAAATTATTTTCTTGTACGCTGTTGTTAATGCAGCTGTTTAGGAAGTTTGGTAATGTGTTTTGCTGCAGGTGGGAACTTAAGCTAAGTACTTGTAGCAATATTTCTGTATCAAACCACAAGGTGTTTCACGTCTATTCATCAGTGTTAAGTTATGCTTTGTAGGAAGATTGTATGTATGACATAGATAATATATATTAAAATAAAAATTGGTGATCATGAAATACTACAAAATAGTTAGATAATAGATGGTAAATAATGTTCTATTCCATTTTAAAAATGACTTGCAATTCTTTCCAGATCTTTCCTTAGTGTATTTTCAACAACTGTTAAACTATTTATTAAATTTACTCAGTTTTGTTTTTACAAAGGATTTTTTTTTGAAATTCATATACTTTCTGTTGTTGAAGAAAAGTTGTTTATTTTCAGTAAGAATTGATTTTTGATTAAAATAATTGCCAAAGTAAGTTGCATTTATATTCTGTATCTTATACTGCCAAAAAAACTCTTATTCTTCTGGTTTTATTTTAACGTTTTATTTTGTAGATAAATAGTTTTTGTAGGTTTTGATACTTTTGAATTATTCCCAACTTTCATCTAGTTTTGACATAATACAAATTCTAATCTTATTTCATAATATGTGTAGATTTTGCATTTTAAAAACTTTTAATGCCAAGAATCTCTGTTGGCTATTTATCTGTTTTCCTTCAGAATAGATTATCTAATTTTAGTATTCAAGATCAATAACAATTTGATTCTAAAAGTATTTTACAGTATGCATCTCGATGTTTAGAATGGAATTAAATACTTAGCTGTTTTGCAGGAGCTTTCTCCAGAATATTCGTTTTGATTCTAATCAGTTTTGTTATACTGTTTGGTTGCAGGCTGATCAACTCACAGAGGAACAAATTGCTGGTATGTAGTGTATTTGCCATCATATCTTGCACATTTTATTTGCTTTATGAACTCCTATATAAAGTTGTGTGTATGTATGTATGTATATATATCATTTCAAATCACCTTGCTATCAAATCATCTATTTAAAACAAAATTCTATCCCACCAACTCATTAGGATTACAGATTTTAAGCTTTTTCAGGTTTGTATTTAATCCTATAATCCCATGTATCTAACTCCCTGAATTAAGTTGCAAGATTAAATATTTAAGTTTGTACAAACTGTACCATTTTCAATGCCATTATTAGTAAGTTTTCAAGTTTAAAAATTATTTTTTGAGTAAAAAATGAATATTCTGAAGTCACATAATTTCTTACTTTGTTCTTAGAATTCAAGGAAGCATTTTCCCTCTTCGACAAAGATGGAGATGGTACAATCACCACAAAGGAACTAGGAACTGTTATGCGCTCCCTAGGACAGAATCCAACTGAGGCAGAGCTTCAGGACATGATCAATGAGGTGGATGCTGATGGTAAGTTGTATGACATAATATATTACATAGTATATTTTTTTGTTTCTAAGATAAATTGTTTACAGTTTATCTGTAGAAGGTGTTGCTAAATAACATCATCGATTCAGTTTTGATTTGGTTTACTCCCACTCTTCAATATTATAGCTGGATTCTTGGCATCCTTTTTCTCAAAACCAACACTCTTCCACTCATTTTCCACTTGCGTCTTCCATGTTTTCTTTGGCCTCCCTTCCTCGTAAACTGTTTTTCAAACTCAAACTTTTTTCTAAATGTACCCAAGGTGTAACAACATATAATCTACTGGTATTTCATTAGAAACAGGCAACTGGTGAACTCTGGTGCCTACTCTGCATACGGCTACTATGGCAAGCTACTGTCCCCAAGGCAGTCATCAATAAAAGTTCTGTCAACTTTCACAATATCTCCACCTACTCCAAAACTTATTGACAACTATTATTATACAAGTTTTAAAAACAGTAAAGTAAAGTTTTGAATGTCAGAATCACAGGTACAGTCATACAAATACAGTCCATCAAAGCCTATGGCCGTCATTTCTAGCAATGTGCTAATGTATTATTTCATTTAAGACAGCTTGCATTGTCCAGAGTTCAGAATTAACACGATTCTGCTAGTCTACCTCTCTGTAAATATTTTTAATGGATCAAGTGCTTGAGTGTCTTATTAGTATAAGATTGTCAACAATCAAGAATAAATATTTAGCAATAGTTTTACTCCTATTTCAGATCATGTTACTTGTACAATTATGGGCATCATATATGATTGTTCGGTTTTGGTTGAAAGCAAGTTTTCTCAAACAGTCTGCATATAATCATTGAATGGGGAATGTCAGGAATATAAAAATTAAAAAGAAAAATTGAGATCTTTGTGATAATAATATAATTATAATAATGAAGACTTTATTTAGGTGTCAAGTCTTTCTAGCCCACCAAAGGCCTACTAATTGGGGACACCATCTTTACCACTCTAAGGTGGACGGAGACCTTTCACATTACGTCACACAAACACACATACACACAGTTATAATCCCCGAGGGCCTACGGTTTAACGTCCTTATCTGAGAAGACGTGAAAGTCCAACCATTTGCAGATGTTAGAGCAAAGGCAGCACTTTCTTTTCGAGTATTTTATGACCCTGAGTGTTGGTCCAGCTGGGAATTGAACCCGAGCCTCCCGCACGATAGACCGACACCTTACCAATTAGGCTAACCAGGCGGCGGTTTGATGTTTGCATCAGAGATCATCATGAATTACACAACTACAAGATATCCAAACGTGGTTCTTGCCATGTTAATTCATCTAATCATTCTGATTAATTTTAATTTGTTGCATTTGGTCTCATTGTCATCAATGGTGATAACGATTGTCACCAGAGTAATGAAATGTATTTAATTTACATTTTGGGCACTCTCAATCCCTTCAGGATTGTCAAAGAAAACAAAGCTGACGATAATTATTTTTGTATCTTGCAGACTGGAACCTTTTTACGACATTCAATTAAATGTTAAGGGCAAGAAAAACAGTAAGTAGATTTTAGGTGAAACTTTGCTTTGATTGTGGTGTACTAAGAGTTCAATATATTTTACCTCTGGGTTTGTTTATAATACTGATGACAGTCTTGTAGAGGCTCATCTTTATACCTTTCAAGACAAAGACTGCATAAATTGCATTTGACTGGCAAATAGAGTTTATGGTGATAAAGCTACAGTAGTATGTTAAATTCTTAGTCCGAGCTGGGTGTAGGGTTGATCCTCATAAATGGGGATTTTACTGAGCGCATGGTGGTGAAGTTATTATGTTGAATACACAATCCCAACTGGGATAGGGGTGATCCTCACAAGTGCAGACTTTGCAGAGCATATGGTGGTCAAGTTGTTATGTTGAATACTCAATCGAAGCTGGGGTAGGATTGATCGTCAAGTAGAGATTTTACAGAGCGTATGGTGGTCAAGTTATTATGTTGAATATAAAACCCAAGCTGGGTTGGGGTGATCCCCACAAATGGGGATTGCACATCTTCATTGTTACAAGATGTTTAATATGTTTTTAAATTCAATATTAATAGTGTCTATCGATTGACCTTACAAAGTATTGGGGTTTATGTATCATTCCTGCTTTCAGTTTATGAATCCTTTAGGGAATACGTCGCAGTAGAAACACTTGATGGCGACAATAAATATGATGCTAGCCAATATGGACTACAGGTGAGACTTTCATCAATTGTTATTAAGGGGTTAATGATGGTGGCATATCAAGTTATTTGATTTCTAAAATGATTATCTTGGCTGTGTTCATTTAGTTTATGGTTTGTTTTTCAGGAAGCCAAAAAGGGCGTGTTCTTTTCGTCATTCCCTCCTGTGCTACACTTGCAACTCATGAGATTTCAGTACGATCCAATCACTGATGCAAATGTGAAAATTAATGATAGGTAGGCCTCAAATCGTTACAATCTTATTGAAACCTTTTTCTGAATTAATGAAAAAAGCAAAAGTTTTCTGTAACTTTTAACTATATTTATCAGAACACAGGAAACCATAAGGATTTCTTTAATTACAGTACACATAATTATATGAGGGCGAACTGGCTGACGCAGCTGGTAAGATCTTTGCCTTTCAACCACGAGGATGCCTGTTCAGTTCTTATCTTTACCGTGATTTGAACATTGTGTAACCTTTTATGCTTTAAAAGTTCACTGAACATTCCACTTATCGGAGCTAACCGGCAGTAGGTTAGTGCCCCGTTCCAAGTTGAGTCAAAGGCTTTCATCTGCTTAACACAACAAGAATGAGCGTAAAGTGACGCAGGGGTCAGAGCTGGGGCTTTAAATGCGGAAGACCTGGGTTCGATTCTCCAACTCAGACCACTGAATGAATTTGTCCTCGGTGATCCCAGGGACAAATTTACCACGCTTTGTAAATAGCCAACTGGTTTGCCTCCTACCAGTTGGGATTCTTAATTGGGGAAGAGAGAGGTTTTTAATATGACACTGAAAAGCCCCTTTGGGGAGTTGTCATTAAGTGTGTATTGTATTTTTTTTTAATGAGAGATACGTGTGAGCTGCATGGGCCGCTTAGCTCATAAAAGGTTTTAATATAATTTTGTTTGTAAAATCAGCCAACTTCCAACAACTGTGGCTTCATAGCCTAGTTTACAAGTTTGCTAAACCATAAATAATCAAGCAGCAAATGAAGCGAGTTCCACATTTTCCTTGTTTCTTCTAGTGCTAAGTTAACAAAGTTGACGAGAATCTTCAACATTCCCTGGACTGCAAACTAATTTGTTGCAGGTTACCTCTCAGCATTCGCTGGTTGTCTATTTAACAACCTTGCAGCAATGAGGTTGAGATATCATCAAGAATATCACTGAAGATAGCCTAAAAAAAGGGCTTGGGTGGAGAGTCCTTGGTCAAGCCATGGAAGAAACCGAGCCTCCTACACAGAATACTGATGCCTTACCAGCTGGACTAATCAAGTAGCAGTAACTAAATCCTACCGCAGAACGAAAAGATGATTCAAATTTTAGAAATTTTAAGTCGGCTAGCACCTAGAGTTATACCTAGGGTTATACTTAAGATTAATCTCCAGATAATTTTTTCTTATCTGCAATCATTTGTCTTTTTTGTCAAGATATGAATTTTATGAAAAACTTGAGCTGGACCAGTTTCTTCAAGAGCGAGAAGCGACTCCAGCAACCTATATGCTACACGCAGTTCTTGTACATAGCGGTAAGTGAACTGTAACATGTAACATTAGATACGTGAACAGAACATAACTAGATTTCTGCTGAATACAAATAGTAAAACTGGTGTGCCACTTTTTTGTTCTTACCACATTTTGACGTCATCTGTGATCTATTACTGAACAGACGCACGGCAACATGGA
>JAOTRI020134670.1:0-11159 GCA_028564885.2 Zoanthus sanctaehelenae
TTTCACTTGCGTTTTGTCCAAATTCTAATAATTTTCCTCGCCTAAAGGCTCGGGAAATTATTAGAATTTGGACAAAGCGCGCATGAAATTATTTCCTAATTTCACGAGTATACCATTTGATTACACATACAAAGCAACTGTAATTTGAACAACTCAAAGTTGAAATGTTTATGATCATCACCGTAAATAGTGTAAAGAGCTGACGTTTAGAGTGTTAATCCTTCGTCAGAGCAGCTGTAATTTAGACAACTCAAAGTTAAAATGTTTATGATCATCACCGTATGTAATGTTAGGAGCTGACGTTTAGAGCGTTAGGCCTTCATCAGAGCAACTGTAATTTACACAACTAAACGTTGAAATGTTTATGATCATCAAATACAGTAATGTATAAAATGAATTAATTTTTAGTATTAAAGGTTATACTCACAAACTGTTCTCTTTTTCATGCAATGTTAAATTGTACAGAAATTTCAATACAGGCCTCGGTTTATCTATAACGGAAAAATAACTAGCGGTAAGCTAGTTGGAGCTGCATCAGTGTTTCTAAAGAAACAATTTGGTAATAAAAATGTAAATTGTACACCGTAAAAAAAGAAATACTAACGTTTCGGACGGTAAATGGACCCATGGTGAAGTCGCCGGCCATCAAAAATGGAAGTGAGGTCAACCATGGCAAAGTCACCCCGTTGAGAAGTCGCCCCATGTCCAAGGGAAGTCGCCCTTGAACTCAAGACCTGATTCGTTTTTAACAAAATGAAAGAAATATATTTTGGTGGCTACATGATAGCGCTAAGCGCAACCTGTCACGCCATGCGCCGGAACGAATTGTTTAGCTACCTTAGTTGATCACGCTCGGCTTGAGTGTTTCAACAAACGTCATGATAACCTTAGCTCTTCTTTTACCTGTGGATATACATACATATAGTACTTGAAAAGTTAGAATTACTCGTTAGCGATGGGGTAACTTCACTCCTGGATGGAGCAACCTCATTGGAGATAGGGCGTCTTCACATCTACAGTATTTTCAACTACTACGGAGAACGTAAGTAAGAATTTGACCTCAGAAACGAAGGTGCAGCTTAGCATGAACCCATAAGGCAACATGTTGTGTCTACGAAAACGACAACAAAAAATAAATGCTTGATTTTCTCAAGTATATGAATGAATGAGTAGGGCCTAGGGCTATTTCGCTATTCCCCGTTTTTTTTTTTTGTTTGTTTGTTTGTTTGTTTTTGTTTTTTGTTTTGTATTTTGATCAGCCATCGCCTTTTTCTAATTTTCTTTAAGTGTTCTTCCATTGTAATATATCAAACCATTTTTCATCAACCAATTAGAGCGCGTGATGAGTTATTTCACCAATCAGAATAGCCATTTATCTGTGTAGTCTGTGCTGCGCGACTTTCGATAATTGTCGCTTGGAAAAAAGTTCCCGTTGTGCAAGGTAAGCAAACGTATTTTTGTGTGTCATACACTTCAATTTTAAAGAATTATACTAAGTTTAGTTATAACCAGAGTTTAAGAGCTTTTAAGAACGGCAAAGAAATTACTGTTTTATTAGTCATATGGATAATAAAAGGATTCATTTTAGTCAAAATTGTTCAATGTTCAGACATATATATACATAAAAAGTCAACTACGAAATATCGAATTATAACTGTCATTGCTTTATGTAAGCAGATAACATTGACACATGTTTAAACTTCATGAAGAATTCTGTAGCTGAACTAATTTAGATTTCGGGTTTATCGCGGTATAAAAACCTGCGAAGTTCACGAGTGAGGTAGAATTAGGAAACGAGTGAAGCCAAAACAATAGATAGATTGACCATTATAGTGATAAAACCACGAAAAAACTAACAGGTTCTAGATTTTAGACTGAGCATGAGCCAAGATTTCCAAATGTACTTTGTAACCTGTGAAAAATATTTCAATTATTGTCTGAAAAGTTTTTTCATAAATTATATATTTTCGCCCAAAACATTTTTTTAAAAATCTTTGTATAGTGGTCATTTCTGGGTGGGAGGCTCCATAAATCACAATTCTGTAGTAACTTACATTAACACAAACAGCAAACTGATAAGTTTTGGTCTTCTTTGAGGAGGAAAAGTAATTATTTTGAGTGAATGAGTCATAAATTAAGTCATGAGTTCGTAAGTAGTTTTTCTACGTAAAGTTAGGTTAGGGTTTTTGGGTTGAGTTCAGGGTTAGGAATATGGTTGGCACAAGTGTTAGGATTGAGGTTTAAACTTCGATCTCTTAGGAGAAGACTGTCTTTTGCATGCAGATGCAACATTCAAATTCAGTCTACTCCTCACCCCCCCCCCCCTCCTCATCCTCCCTCTCCCTCCTGACCTATACTGACCTTCATCACTAGTTAAACTTGAACATCTTGTTTCTAGTAAATCTTCAATTGTACTACTCTTGAAGGGGGGACAGTTTGTGTCTATACATAAATCTGTGCTGGGCATCAGCCATAACTGTGAAGAACATACTGCATGGTTACACTCATTTTGAGAAAATTGGTTTATAGTAATTTTTCACTTGCAAAGTTAGTGAACTTTATTGCAAAAATTGCAAAAATTAAAGTCATGCTTCTATTTATTACTTCTGTATAATGTAAAAAAATAACACATATTGTGTTTTAATACCATTACATAAGTTCTTGAATTCCCTCCTTGAACAAGAAACTTGAAGCCAACAGCTCCTTGTGTCTGTTTCAGTAGTGTGTTTGCTATGTAACCCTCTGTGGAATAATTTCTGTTTTCAGAAAGATACAAAAGACAGCATTTAAATGTCTTCACTAACTATTGTTTAATGAAACAAATTAAAAAGAATGTAGCTTTACATCAACAGACTTTAAAATAGAATGTCTTTCTTTTCCATAACTGGCACTTGTATAGCAAACACCTTAGACATCTCTCTTTTGCAAAAGAAACAATTATAATTATTAATATTTCATGTCTGAGAAATAATCTTCATATAGCAAACTTGCCAAGTTGTTTTGTTAATTGCATGCATGCTTACTCTTTTCTGTTCATAGACCTTATTCATAAATGGCGGCCGTTTTAATATCATTTTGTCTTCATTCAATTTAACCCTACTAGCCTCGTTCTTGGGTTAAACTTTCAAAAGAATATGTTACTCAAAACAAGGCTAGTAGGGCTAACACAAAAAAATATCGAAATCGCCGCCATTTATGAATAAGGTCTATAGTGCAACTTGCTATTACCTCAATGGACACAATAATTTTTTGCTATTCGTGTCAAAGCTTTTCCATAAATGGTGAAATTTGTATTAAACTATATCTCTTTTTCTTTGTCAGACAGTAACAGTGGAAAAGCAGCCTCGAGATTGTAAAGACTATATACGAAATGCTTCTTTTGTTTGAAGTTTATTTTATTAAGAATATTTCTATTCTAAAGACGCTGAAATATCATCAGTTTTGAAAACCTCTTGACCACTATTAATGAATTCAAGGCATTAATAAACTTAAGTATTAAAAACGTTTTGGCATTATACAGTATTACCTAAATATGTTTAACCCAGGACTGTTAGTTTCTGTAACCAAAATGTGTTTATATAGTGTTACAGCCAGATCTGATGTGTCAAAGCTGTTTCTGTTTGCTTTAGATGTGGCTCCATTTGATTTACCAAGGTTTCCAAGGATCATTAAGCATCGGCGACATTTCACCAAAACATTTAAGAGATTATTATTTTTCTGAAAAAAAAATATATACAGTATAAATTTATATGAAAGAGGTAAATCTTTTGACCATCTTAAAAGTATTTCATAGTATTAATGGCAGATAATTATTTTCGATATTCTCTTCTAAGCATTCAAAATAGCCAAAGTGCTCCTCTCATTGGAGGATTAAGGCACTATCTCAAGTGCAATAATAATAATAATACTTTATTTAACATCAATTGCGAAGGAAGTGGTTACAAACAAGCTCTTAAAATAATATACTACTGTAAATGCCAAAAGTCAACTACTAAGCAGAGCTTTATTATAAAAAGGTCTCATATACAGTATACTGTGACTCTAACCAAAATAGCCGTAATGAGGGTTTTTTCAGAGTGGATAGAAAAGACCTCTAATAATTTAACAAAGCAGTAGCTACGTTGTCAGGGATTTGTGTAAGAATACAATGAATTTAACCATAGTTAATAGAGCTCTATTAACTATGATTTAACTAATAACTACAGGGTACCCAAACACACATGAATTGAGCTACAGGAGTCACACAGGGTACCCAAAGAGATGGTCATTTTGAAAACTGAAACAGACTACAGAAAAGCAAGGTTATGATCGATATTTACAGATCTACAGAAGATTTATGTTAGGATTTATTAATTTTACAAAAAGATTACAAAACTAGTGCACATAATTTCCATTTATACAAATTGCACACAATTTGAGCATCCTGCTGATGAACAGTAACTGTTTTGCTATTTTTTAGCAGTATTATAGTTATGTTTGTTCATGATCAGATATCTATGTGAGTAACATCTTTCAAATATTATACAATCATGTAGGTACACCATCCATTCAAAATAATAATGATTACCTGTTCAAAGTGAACACTGTCTGCTGTCACTACCGACTGGTGTACCACTATTACCTTCTCTCCAACAAGACAGTCCATCTCATGTGGCCTAATTGTAGCCATAGCAACTGGCATATGGTTTTGATTGTGGCAATACAAGTTCACAGACATCTGTTGTAAAAACTCTGATGGCAGTTGAAGAACTCTCTCAAATCCTCTGAACAATAATAATTAGTAGAAGAGCTTTGAGTTATCTGAAACAGCTTATAATTTATAAGAGTATTGTATCTTTTTGTTTTCTTTATTATATTTCAAAAATAAGGAGTTTGCAATTGGCTTTATATCATATACAGTGTAAATACATTTTAGCTGAGGGAACGGGTTGAAACTAGCATGCAATTTGGGTTGATACATCCACATATTAGCTGAGAGGATGGTTAATGTACTCCCATATTATTCTAACTGGCAGGTGAAGGGTGGGGGTGATACTATTGTCAGTACCATATTTTAGCTATGGGAGGGGCTAATACTTTCATATTTTGGCTACAAGTAAATTTGACAGTTAGTGTGAAGAGTTTTGATTTTTAATGAGTATCATTTCCTGTTAACTATAAGTACTTTTAAAAAAAAAACTAAATATCTAGAAATGGTTGTAAAATATAATATGCAGACTCTTATCCTTTTTTACAGAAAATGGAGAATACAAAGCACTGGCTCCGTGTGGGTAAATACTATACAGGGTATTAAAGATTTAGCCAACCTGTGATGGATTAGTGCCCAGTCCCAAAGAAATGAAAGACTCTTATCTGCTTAATACTTAAGAAACTGGAGAAAAAAGCCAGCAACTTGGATCGCTTATCTCTGGTAAATGATTTACAGTGGCTAAAAATAGAAAGTGATTATCGAGTTTCTTGGAGTAATATTAGAGTTAATTTTATTACACTTGTCAGCTGACAGAGGTTGGCTACAGGCTAGTCCTGAATATCTGTAAAATGTCTAAAATATGTTATGGATCTAATTTTCTTGACTGCAGTCTCAGCAAAGGTACCTCTTGAAAGCCACAACAAGGGGAGAAAAGCAATATAAAATTATGTAACAAATCATTTAAAACACAACTTCACAAAACATTTTTCTTACTTTTGCATTTTAACAATTGGCTTCCGACATGTTTTGCAGTACAATGTACATGGTCTCATCTGCTTCAAGAGTTTTACCTCAGACTTGACACCATTCCCATCCAGTGACTGGAAACAATCATTGGTGCTAGGCGAGTCTTTTTTTAGTGATAATCTCATATGTAGCTCATTTTTACCAATCAGTTTAAGTCCCTGGCATAACCTAGGTTCAACAGTGATGTCCCCTAAAGTGAATATAATTATTAAATAATAATTTACACGTAATATTTGAAGTGACACTTTCACGATTAATCTTGTTAGCATTGTTGAAGTTTTATAGTACTGTATGTTAGATCACTTTTATGGCAATTTTCAGGGAAAAAGTGTTCAAGTGCCAGAATAACCTTTATGAAAACATCTTATTATTATATAAATGAGATGTAATCATTAATCTATGTAAAATAATACTTTAACAAGAACATGTCATAAGTTTTAAAATGTCATAAAATAATTAGTATTCAAGGAAGCCAGCATAACAAATCATACAAGAGCGATAAATATTTGGTTGAATATATTTCATGCTCATGCAGTCATTGATAGATTAGTCGAAGCTTCGCATCTGCTTAATATTACAAAGATCGAGATCAGCCTCTTCTGGGATTTAGCAGTAGCTACAGTACTACAGTTTATACCTGTAACTAGCAACTGACAGCTGTATTCACACAGCTCCGATCGATGTGAACTCTGACCTCGGATCAAACACAACAGAATGACTGAATCGCACTATAAATCCACGCGTCGCACACATTTTTACCTTTTAATAAAATATTAACTTCCTTAGGGCCAGTTGTCGAATCCACACATTTCTCTCCACGAAAACGACGGACAGTAATTGATTTTGGGTGAACACAAATTTTAAGTCTAGCACTTTTGTTTTTGTCATAGTCAGTATATCCGTCTGATGACGCTGTGATCATTCGAGTGGGATTCAAAACTAGTTGAACAGCTCCGATATTCCGTTTCACTTCCAACCACAACAACACTCGTTCATATGCACGTGCATCCGCCATCTTGACATTCGTTACCAGTCCTTCTGACAGAAAGAAGGAATTTTCTTTTAGTAATCATAGTTAATGTAGTAACTAACTAATTAACTATGTAGTAATCGATCAGAGAACTTTTACATTAATGAACCTTGGGGCGGATACAGGGGGGTGAATTGGGTGAATTTTCACTCCCCTTTTCTATAATTTTCTGGTACATTCTTTGTACTTGCTACCCTTCTTCTCTTAGTGTCACTGGTAAATTCTTTGTATTATTCACACCCCTTCTAGAATTTCTGGATCCGCTACTGGGACCTTGTGTTTTTGGAATATACAGATGGAAAATAAATCCTCGCAATCTTTTATATACTAACTGCGACCTTGTGCTGGTGGTTTCAAATTATATTGTCGGCTAGTTGAAAAAAAGATTTTCAATCATTGGCAGAGAGGCTTACGCTCAGCCATGGCCACGAATTAGCTGTCTACGGTTGAAGTTACTGCCTTCATACAACTCTCTTATTAGTCATATTGGTTCATTGAAAAATTAATTTCGAAGTAGTTTTTCAGCTATATATATATATATTCCTTTTATTTTACTCATGAATAATCAAATAGACAAAAATAACTTAATAGGCCGTTTTACTCAACTATAAAAATTACCATGTTATATACCAAAATAAAAGATAAAAATGCTTAATAGTAAAACATAATTTACTTTTTAATCTAAAATGAATCGAAGAGGATTTTTTTTTTTGGGCCATCTGGTATATATACCACACGAGCAAGTAGCACTTTTCGCCCTCGGAGGTGATAAGCCAAGTATTGTTCACCTGGCACCAGAAGAAAAGAAACGAAAGTGGCTTTCTCTTTTGCTTCGCTTTAAAAAATCTTACAGATAAAGTTACTCTTTAGTCCGTTATTTGTTGAGGTAGTATAAATTATCCTAAAATAGTTATCAGTGAATTGGTGGATATTTACTTCACCGGCTTCACGGCACATCCACCACTATTTACTTCCACTTCGGTGGATTATTGTTAACTAAAACAAATAGCTCCTTCACCCTCAAGGGCCACAGATAAATAGCCTTGGCTTTTTACCCTTAGCCCGAACTAATTGTTAAATATATCCCTTAAGAGCCATACCAAACAATGAAACTCCCTGTGAAAAGCAGCAATTTATCAGTGTACTATAAGATAAAACTTGCAAGTTGAATATATCTAAAAAACACTCTTAAAATGCGTCAGTGAATGAGGACATTGAATGCAACGTGTAACTGATTTTAAATACCAATCTAGGATAAAAAGGTGTTGTTATTGCTGTGAACAGCATTCTTAAGAAAACCTTATTTTTCTTACTTGAGGTCAAAATCAAAAACATTACAACGTCCAGCGAAAGTTAGTTGTCATGGTAACTGTATTTTAGCAGGTGAGCCCAAAAACTAATTCCGAAGACTTTATTGATAATTATTTTTGTTTGTTAAAAAAAAAACATTTTAACCCCAGATATTAGGAACCAGCCTAAATCTGAATGCAAAGTCAGCAAAACAGTTAGTACAAGGGTGATGAAAATGCAATTTATCACACTATTAATATAGAATATAAATTATTTTCAAACCCAAAACCTTGTTGTCGTATAAGAAGCAAGCTTTTTCAGTTATATTGTAGTGATGTTATCGCTATATATAGAAGATAAATTTCTTAAAGGTAAGAAATTGCAAAACCAAACTCAATTTCTCTTCCATTTTTCCTTCAGTTTTGCATGGTTTTTAAAATTTGGATGACTTGGCGCGCCAAAGTGTTGGACCAAAAATTCCCAAATTAGAATAGTTGATTTGGCTCATACATAGAATATATATTGAACACCTGTTATAACTTCCTTTTAATCAAGGCAATTTGATGTCCATATTAGGTCTTTTTATTCCTAAATAGTTCGGGAAACTACAGGAGCTTTTTTAAGCTTGATAACAAAATTCTTAATTGAACATCCAAACAAAATCTATTCTATATCTCTTATTGTGCTGTGGTTTAAAACCATTTAAAGCTACAGTTGTGAGAGAAGAACCTTGCAGTGACTTTGTTTCATGCTTGAAAGGCTCCTCTTTGCAAAGTCCTTTCAGTTGACAAGCTTATAAACTTCACGGCTCTATTCAAACGTAATTATTTTACAATGCAGGCGGGTAAAAGTTATTTTGATAAAGACTCCCCTACGCTCGTCATTCGCAGTCTTTTTCAGAAGTATGACACAGATGGAAACGGTGTTTTAACTGAGGAAGAAATTAGTCGCTTCCTGCAAGGAGACCTCGGGCTTTCAAAGGATCAAGTTAATATCTATACTTTAATTCTGGACAAAGATGGAGACAAAATAATCACATTTGATGAGTTTTTGTCTTGGTTCCGCAGCGGAGAGCATTTTCGCATGATTAGCAGTCGTTCAAGATATTCACTGATTTGCAAAGCAGTGGAACTTTTTAAAAAATTTGATGCTGACAAAAGCGAAACCATAGATCGTGAAGAGTTCACACAGTTGATGAAGTCACTCGGACACAAAACTTTCAACGTCGACAAGGCTTTGTCAGTGCTAGATGAAAATGGCGATGGAGTAATTTCCTTCTGGGAATTTCTCAAGTGGTTAAATTGGATCCCAATAGAACATAAATGACGAACCTTTTAATCTTTATTTTTTTCAGAATTAATTTTTAACATCAGTGATTCGCTGAAACATTTTACGCACCAATTAAGTGACTTCTATCGTTTGTAACCTTTTTTGCTAAATCAATTTAGAAGGTATGGTTGTTAAATTTGTTTAATAACAAAACAAATATTCTAAAACAAATGTTTTGGATCTACTCGACGACATCATAATAAAAATAAATACGTCTAAAAGCGGACTTTCAACGTGTAATTAGACAACTTTAATAGCAGCCATAAAACATTGATTTCTGGGTCTCACAAAACATTTGCTCAACACTTCTCGGATGGTCTACATGAGTACACAGACTGAAATTTTAAAAATATGAATAAAATATTACACATGATAAGATATCCTAATGTATAAAAACTACTTTGTTTTTGCACCATGCAAACTTAAAAGATAAAACCTTAGATTAATACTTAAAACTGTACCAATGTTAAAGTTTGGATGAAAATGTAATCAATAAAAAAGCTGACACTTCAAGTTTTTAGCTTTTCGTCTGGTTGTTAGACAATTTAAGGTTGTAATTTTTATGTTCATGACGCTATTATAGCTGTGTGAAAATCAGCTTTCGTCGAGCGTTATTCTTTTGTCAACTGTAAATTATTTGATAAATCTTGGTCAATATCGTTTCGAGTGTTAGCCATTGTCAAGTACTTTGTATATTTATAGAAAGAAAATTCAAAGCGGAAACGTTTCACCTCTGTTGAGAGTGAAAGAACTTGATGGCGGTTTTGAGCTTCATTCTTATAATAACTTCAGAATATCATACGCGTGAAAACAGATAGCTTTTCAGTAGCAAGGAATACTTAATTCGTGCAAATTTAGCAAGGGCCTGAGTTGCACGACTAAAGATTTGTCCGCTCACTGGAACGTAGTTTGCATTGGTGGTCCGGCCAGGAATCGAACACGAGCCTCTCTCACAACAAACTGGCGCCTTACCAACTAGGCTAACCAGGCGGCAGTTCATTGAAGGTAATTACCTGCATTGCCTCTAGGGTATGGAAAAAACGGACAACGTTTCATAATCTTTGGAATATTATTAACCTGATTAAAATCACTAATTACCTTTTGTTCATCGAGATCTTTGTGTTAAGGAGGTGCTGTCCGCCCTGTTTATAAGGGAACATTCAGCTATGGGAGATGTTAATTTTGGGGGAGCAATTTGTTAAAAAGTTACACAATACTTTTCTTTAGGCGGGCTTTTCGGGGTGAAAAAACTTGCGTATTGTTGACAGTTTATCCACCATACTTGTTGTATTGTAAATATTTCACTTGCGAAGCTAGGTAACTATATAACCGGTAGGTCGGCAAACTAAGTGTTTCACTAAATGACTGTCGATGTAACAAGTTGTAAGGTTTCTGTTCTTCCGTTAAATTTTGTTACGGGTAGTTATTTTTACATATCTTTTTCCTGTTACTCGAAAATCGTCTATCAAATTATATTAAAGTTAAACTTTATCCCTTGATTTCCTGTATATTTATTTGAACCAACTGCAGCAGAGAATGATCCCTATACAGTCAACTCCCGCCTTGCGGACACCCCGCTTTTACGGACAAAAGAAAATCCCCGGCTGAAAATATAAAGAAATACATGAAAAAAGCTCTCGTTAAAACAAACTCTCGCTATTACGGACATACGGACTCTTCGCCTAGTACCAAACTAAAATTTTCATTGCTTTCTCTCGTTACAACGGACATTTGCGACATGTTTTAAAAATTTGGTGCCACATAAATTCACATATTTGGCAAAATAATAGTAAG